>JAVSBS010010456.1:84095-108389 GCA_033124195.1 Coracias cyanogaster
GGGTAGTGTCTCGCCTTGCCCTCGATCCTCTTCCCTTTTGGGAGGCGGTACGGACGCTGGCGCCCGGACCGCGACACATGGGATGGGAATGAAGACACTTTCGTATAATACTCAGGGATGTTAGAATAAGCTTAAAACTTCATGAAGGAGATCTGGGAAAGCCATGCCGACAGTGCAATGAAGATGCAGGAAGAAGCTGGTGGGTTTGTATGTGATGAGAGATGGTGAGACAGGACGATGGGAATCGGTTGCAGGTGTTCCCGTGGCAGGGATTGCAGCCAGCACAGGGACGAGCTGGTATTATTGCAGTGAAGTGTGTAAGGGATCGCTGAGGGTACCAGGCTAGCTTTGCCTCTTGAACGTCCCTTCTTTATACTTGTATTACTGCATTAATATAGTTGCATTATATATACCTTGAACAAGTGGGGAAATATTCACATATAAACAAATCTGAATTAAAGTGAGGATGTGAGTTAAGGTTTTTCTTCCGGTTTCTAAAGGCAAATAGAATAGGCTGTCACAATGGCATCATCAGGAAACCCAAAATGAACATAAGATAAGCTGCTGTAGCAAGGTTTTATCATTCTGTCATCTGTGGCTTTTATACAGTATGCTTTTCTGGTGGGTATCTATAATGTGCTAGTATATTACTGATAGGCCTTCATTTTTATGAATTTAGGAACAAAAAGATACATTAATCATATTCAAAAATATTAAATATGTGATATAATCTAAAATAGCCATAAACAATGGGAATAGGTTTTAATCTTACAATCAACTTGATATTAAAAATATGTGTTATTTTCCAGTATTCTTCTTTACTATGGTTTGAACTCACAGATTTCATAGTACAACTGCTTTAAAAATGAAGATATTTAGGGTAATGAAAACATACTTTTAAGTAAGTTCCAGTTCTTTTGTACTACTTTCAACATTTGAGCTATTCCTTTATCCTATATATTTTTTTTCTATATCCTATATACCCTATTTGTATTTTCTCCTCATCTGCTCAGTATTTGGTTATATACAAGATGGTGTCATATTTTAAAAAACCTCCCAGCTTTATAGAAGTGGCGTTTCTATCAGTGATGGTTATTGTACTTTTCACTTATTTTTCTGTGAAAATCAGTGTTGCAGAAAAGCTTCTATGGAGCTGGTGAGTGGGAAGATGATCTAAGATGTGTACTTGTAGATTTTATGTTGGGAATTTCTTAAGTAACAGTTTGTCTTGTTTCTCAGCCATATTATGTCAGAGTATGTGAGGATGACAGACACAGAGCGTGATCAGATAGATCAAGATGCTCAGATATTTATGAGGACGTGTGCCGATGCCATTCATCAACTGAGAACAGAAGGTAAACTGAGCAACTCTTAAATGTTTTTTTTTCTTAGTTATTGATAAAGGCTGAATATTGGGTGGTGAATCTGACATGCTTTTGGAAAGTGGTTGGTGAAGTCTTGTTGCCTTTGTGTTTGCGTCTGTGTAATCCCATTGGCTGCTTAGTGCTGTACTGGATTTTCTTTAATGCTAGCAGAAGGAGAAACCAGAGCACAGAATTTTATTTATTTATTCAAATGCATGGACTAGCAAGTGTAAAAAAGATAGTCTTAAATATTTTCTGCTTGAACAGTAATTTAGTGCTGTGGCACAGAGGCCTGAACCAAAGCTCACTAAATTCAACACTTCTCTTTCTGGCGTGCCCACCTGTAAAATACTACAAGTATAATCTTTCCAGATTTGAGATTTCACATACTTTACCAGGACTCTTAAACAGTGTTTTTGACAACTTGAAAATGTGATCATACCTTTACAACACTGTCTTATTGAAGTTGTAGAGAGAAATTATGTTTTGCAGTTTTCAAGGTGACTTGCTGTGTGGGTGTTTTATCAATATACCAAAGACTTTAATCAGCTTTGAAATGCCATCTAAACATAGTTGTAGCACTAGTTAGAATCACCAAAAGTCAGTCACGCATGGGAACTAAATAGTATCAAAGTAAGAAATATTAATATATGTGAATTAAAAGAATGCTTGGCACAATAAATCCCAAAGATTTCCCTATAGTCTGTACACACGAGAATTTAAGTTGTTAGAAGTTTGGTGTTTTAAGCAAGTTATATCTTTAGATCTGTTTTGCTCTGCTTGGCTTGGTGATGTCTATTCTTGTTTGGAAATTTAATTGGCATAGTATGACTCAGCGGCATATGTAACAAATCAATAACAAATAGTGTAAGACATGAGTTGTCTTCAGCTTTTGGTTTGTTGTAATGATTAGGTTTTACAGAACCTATATTTAAATGTAGCTGTGTTTAAAATAAATACTAATATATATCATATTCAAGAGCCTATTAATATTTTATATACAACCTGCATATCAGCTGAAAATGCAAACTTCTGTGCAATTCAGTAAAAAGTTAAAAGATGATGTAATATACTTCTTTTGTGTTTCAGCACACAAGGGTGTCCAGTCCACTCAGGTAAAGGAGCACAGAACAGCTGTCTTGGACTTCATTGAAGATTACTTAAAAAGTACTTAGTATTTACTGAATGGTTAAAAATGAATGTTTGTATCTACAAAGAAAGAAATCATGCTCTTCTCACCTGAAATTTTGTTTCTTGCTATCTTGAACAGGAGTGTGTAAGCTGTATTCTGAGCAAAGGGCCATCCGAGTTAAGCGAGTGATAGATAAGAAGAGACTGTGAGTAGTGTCAAAAAGTAATTTAACTATGCCTTTTATTTCTAGGACATTGAGCAAAACTATTATTCGTGTTTAGAGGCTGAGGAAATTGTTTTAATGGAAATCGGGAGTTGGATGAGTAACTTCTGCTGTTAGCAGGTGCTTTCCAGGGCTCTTCTGCACTTCTGGCATGTGAAGTTAAGTCTGTAAATGGTAGAGTGCCAGCATAGTGTTGTAATTCTAATTTATGCAAATGATCAAATCACCAAATCAGTAAAATGTGGTTAATAAATGTATTGGACTTCTACAAATGCAAAAAAATATTTTTTGTGTGTCCCATGAGGTAATATTGTGCATATAATAATTTAGAATGAAATCCCGCATGCTGATAATGTCTCAAAGATGCTATTTAGGATACTGTCTGTTTAGGTACAAGAGATCAAGAGATGTTCACTTCTCTCTCCTGTTCTCTTTTTTTTTTTGTATGTCTTGTTGTGGTATTTTTTGTTTTGTTTTTTAAGCCACTATCTTTCCGGTAAAGCAAATGATTATGTTGTGAATAAATGCTACTTGATGGTGCATCTTCATGGCAAGTAGAAATATGATTAAATTAAAAATCTTGAACATAACTTCTTAACCGACACAAAGTTTCTATTTCCTATCATGGCATATGTTCAGGCTGCTAACATAGAGAAGATGTCTAGGAGAAGTTAAAGATTATGTGCTTGCTGGCTTTTTCATCTGGTGTTTGGCTGGTTGTTTTTTCTTTCAGTCAAGTATCAAAATACATTCAGTTTCTTTTTTTGCACGCTCCCAGGTATAAGAATGACAGCAAGAAAGAACAGGTTTGCAATTAATACCTGAAAGGCTTTTCCATGTCTTCTCAATCTCCATTATTTGAATTCAAACCTGTGTGACCTTCCCTAGATGAACCTGGTTTGACAGGGGGGTTGGACTAGATGATCTCTAGAGGTCCCTTCCAACCCCTACTAGTCTGTGGTTCTGTGATACGTACATTTTAATTTAAAAATAACAAATTCTAGAACATACACATCAATAAATAAATTCCCGAGTGTTTTTCCAAGACTTGATATTGCTGTATCAGTTTGGTGTTTGGCTCAGTTGGCTATTTACATTGAAATGAGAGAGATGTTTTCGAAAGTCCATAAGTATGTTTTATTCAGAGTGATTCATCATGATTAAGCACAGTTAGATTGACTTAAATATATCCTTCTGAGACGTTAATAGTAATGCAAGCCAAAAGCAAAAACAAATCCTCAAACCAGTTCTGAAATTTGGTAAGCAGTAATGAGAGAAAAGCAAGGCATTGGTGTTTTTGAACTCCTGTAACTCTTCAGAAAAAGCAAACAGAAACAAACACCCTGGTATTTCTTGTGTGTAAAAATACCTAACTGGGTTGGTATTCTTCACACTAAAGAACTTCAAAGAAAGCTAGCATGGCTCCTGCAGTTATAGAGCTGGCTAGCAAATACCAGCTCTTCTGTTTGTTGTACTCTTACATTATTGTTACACTGTGAAATCCCAGGTTCAAGATTTCTCAGACTAAACAGAGAAGACAACTCAATTTGATGTATACTAACCGTGGAGCAATGAAAGAGCTACTTTGGAAGTTAGACTACCACTTAAAGAGCAAGAAGGCATTAAAAAGTAACCCAGAAGATGCAGTTTGTATGTGATATTGGAGGATACTACTTTGCCTCTTTTTATTGTTTTAAGAACTAGAAAACAGATGTTGACCAGATGGAGTCTGTACGCATTGCAGATGTGATGTAATTGCTAAATTGTCATTTAAATTAAAATTCAATTTAAATTACAGGGCATATACCAACCTTTACGATGACACGAAGAAAAATTTTCTTTTTTCATATCCCTTCAACTAGTTGATTCATAATTTCCCCAAGGATTTCAGCAGACACTTTATGTTCATAAGAATGTATTTCATCACCTAAAAGAATTAGGCATGCTTTAAATAGTTTATTGTCTTGGTTTTTATTGAAAACCTTGTACGTTTGCAGACTGCATAAAGTAAAGACAGCAAATAATAGAGGAATATGTTTCTTTTAAAAGTAAATTAATCCTAGTGGAGATATTTCTTGCAATTTAGTCAACTTAAAATACGTGTGTATCAGACAATACTGAAAGGTTTACAGTACAAATATACTTCATCATATTTTTTTGTATAGATAAACATCCTGAACTCTTCAACAAATTGCCTGACTGTTGGGATTTTCTTACATAAATTGCCTTTGTGTATTAACTCATATTTTTTTATTTCAAAGTTCTGACAATTACATAGGACTAGTTCCCCAGAATGAAAAATTGAGAAATAGGAAAAACAAGCAGCTTTTTTGGTAAAGGTACTTGGTTGAGATTTTCAGTTTTTGTGTTTATTGATATTCAAAACTACATTTCATTTCAATTTTCAGCTTCTTTTTCCATTAGAATATCTTGTAAATTATGTATGCAGTTATTCAAATCAAGGTGATACTTTTGTTATCTAGCGAACTGATGTTTTATTAGTATCAGAACTATTATTTAAACCACATGGACATCCAGGGAAGTATTTTTTTTTTTTCCCCCCCCATTATTAGGCAAATTTGGGACTTGAGAGGGAGGAGATGAGAGAAGAAGAGTTCTTTTTTTAGTAAAATTACCAAAAGCCCGGTACTTGCACAGTGTTTAGAACTAAGAAAGATTCCCTATTATTCCCTATGTTTTTTTCTTGCTTAAATAATATAGTCACTCAGTGATGACTAATGCATTATATTCTGTTTTTCTCAGAATTTTCTAATTATGGGTTAGAATTTAGACACAATATAAAGAAGGAAAGGAACACAAAATGCAACACCTTCTGTTAAGAAGCAGGTAGAGATTGCAGATCATAATGAGATTAACTGTTGATTACATTTGAGAGGGGAGGAAGCAATGAAGGGGGAACAGCAGGTGTTCAGCCCATTGCTTTTTGCTTTTTTTGTTCTTCAGCTTCTCGAACAGCAGAAGTGCTAAGCCTTTAACTGTCTGCTAGGGACTAGTTGCAAAATTCATTGTAGAGAACAACAGACCACAGAAGTTTACTGGAAAAAAATGTTGCCACTAATTTTAAACTTTTTGGTGCCACGGTGAAATGTACTTGACAAGTACTTAATACATAATCACTGAGTATGCTCCTCATTTTTTGCATTGCCCTTGTATTAAAATGATGTAGCAGGGTCTCAGATGTAGTATATGTCTGTCCACTGCATACATTGTTTTTTCTTTTCCTTGCTTCTAAGTGGTCTGTTTTGTCTTTTGGCAGACAAGGTAAGGATCGCTTTCATCCTGGTTAAACTATTATTTAAATCTAGTTAAATAAAAATACTTGTTCCAGAGAGAAGCTAATTCTCTTCTGTTTTCTTTTCCTTTACGATAATTGACAACATAAATTGTAATTAGTATTTGAAAAAAATGAAGTAGTGGTGTTGGCTATTGCTACTAAAAAGAATTTTCAGTATGACCAAAATGTTGTTTGGTTGTTTGTTTTCTTTAAAAAAAATTAATACACTGGATTTTTGAAAGGACTTTAATAATAATGTCTGTGGTTTTATGCTATAACCTTCAAAATTCTCCTCAACTCCAAACATGCAGTGTGTTTTGTTCAGGAATGCTATCCATGCTTTCTTTGCTTTTGTAACAATATTTCAGTGACAGTTGCTAAGTACATTTTGTGTCTCAAAATACTTCAATGGGAAATCTGTAATGTGAAGTTTGCAAGAGTTAGTGTTGAAATTAATAATCTGTGGTTGTTCTCATTGTAGAGAAGTTCAACTGTATAATGCCAATTAAAGTATTGGTTCTTGTTCCTCTAGGTCCAGACTGGAGCCTGAGCAGAGCAATGTGTCCAAATCACCTCTTTCCCCTGAAAAATCTTCTCAGAATCCTTTAGATGATTCTGAAGAAAAGCTTTCTGCTGAGGAAAGCAAAGGTAAGAATAAAATGTAGTTATATTTCACTTTTTGTGGGAGGATCTGTCTGTTCAATAGTACTTTCTTGCATTACAAAGGCCTGTCCCTGTGACTTGCACCTTTTCTATTTTTTATCTTCCCTGAGTTGACCAGGGTTTTGTGAAGCGCATTGTGAGACTAAGGAAGCAAAATCATCAGGTTTTTTACATGCTTTTTCCAACAAGCTAAAAAAGTCTTATGCCTCGCTGGATTCCCCATTCTTTTAGTAAACTCTTTCCTCTTTTTTTATTTTCATCAATATCCATATCTTCTGTCTGATTTTTCCACATTCCTTTCACTGACGGCGAGGAGTTGGAAAGTAGCTCAGCAGCTTTCTGGGAACATTTTCTGGGGTTTAAGCACAAAGACCTTGAGTTGGACACTACTACAGCAGGAGCTCAAAGGTAGAATATGCTCATAGAGGGGAGGTTACTGGCTGGCCAGATCCAGTAGTTCTGGGGATGCTCTTCTCCACAGCATTGAGTTTCCCTGCTGAAAAGATTGCATCTCCTCTTTCAGTGGCCAGAAAATAGACAGAAGTCCAAAGCAGTGTCTCTGACCCCAGGGTCACTTCAGCTGGTGGTGTTCTTGACAGGACTTGTGAACATTGCTTCTGATTCCTTGGTGGCCAGCTTCTGAGGCTGGGGGATGCAAGTTCCTACTCGGAGCCCTTTCAGTCTGTCCTGGGATGTGTATGCTGACAGAACTTCGCTGCAGGGGGCCTTTCAGAGTAGCACCACTATGAAGATAATTCCGGGTTTCATACATAAAGAGAAATCTTGTTTCTGTGATTCTTGAGCTGTTTTCCCTGGCTTGAGTTCTCCAGCTTGTGCTGTACAGAGGAATCCAAGGTACCCTGTGATCTACAGCATGACTCTGTTTTTCCTGGAGAGAAACAGAAATTGTATGAAATGTGGCATTCCATTAGGATAATACTTCCCTAAGATAAAAGAAATGCACTGGATGGCCTTATCTGATAATCAGTTGTTGTTTCTTTTGGTGTTTTTTATGAAAAGAGTAGAGTTCCTCTGGTTGATGACTTCAGGGCCGTACAAAGGGTGGATTCACGTGAAGTGGGTACTCCATTTCTGGATAAAGACCCTGATACTGAGTTCCCTCACAGTGTGTGAATGGTTTCATTTTCTAATATGGCATTGCTTATCTTCCTAACCAATTTGTACGTCTGCAGCTCTATCAGTATGCTGCTGCCCCGCTGACGCTGCATTTATTGTAAGAAGGAAAGGTTTTGCTTATGTGTCATTTCTAGTGCTTCCTACACTTTTATAGTAGTCAACGTAGATGAGTTTCACCTTAACAAGTTATCAGTGTTCTGCAGCTGTGAGCTGGTGCCAGCAGAGAAGGAGCAATGTAGTAGCATCTTTATTGCCCTGTGCTCTTTCCTTTTCACTGAAGGTCTCTGCAGTCTCTGAAAGTGTGCACTCCCACTACATAAGTGGCATTACAATTTTTAGCTCCAAAAATCTGTGCCAAACTGTGGAAAATGCTGTTCTTTGGTTGCCTTGGACACAGCGAACCACTGCAATAAACAGAAATGAAGCTTTGCTTATTGCATGTTAATTCTGAGTATTCCAATTCTCACTTTTCTTGGTTTACACTTTAATATTTTATAAGAAAGTAGAGGTGGTGTCACCTAAGTGATGCTGATGCAGTACTTAGGAGCGATTGCTGAATAGTCTTTGAGAAAACTCTGAAACTTGTGTATCAGATCTGTCTGAAGCAGTGTGTAAATGCACACAGCCTGTGATTCCTCACATAAGGGTAAGTGTTGGCTCCTGCTGCTGCTTTTCGAAATCAGCCTTGTGACTTCGGTGGTAGGTGGTTGTTGAAGCGTGGAAATAGCATGAACAAGATGACTAGGAAACAAGAAGCTCAGCTTAAATCTTATAGCCTTTAATTTTTTTTTTTTTCCAAGTAACTTTTCAAATCTTTGAGAAACTGGAGAAATTGTCTCATTTAGAAATAAAACATTTCATTCACAGGATGCTGCTGGTTTAGAGAGTGGTGATCATTTGTATTTATGAATTAGCCATCATCAGCGCACCTGGGTCTCTTGTGTTAGATAGCTCAGCTGTAAAGACAGTTCTTCTGAGAGCAGCTTGTGGTCCTGTCCTTAATTTGAATGTTATGATGAACAGCTGAATATTCTACTTGGTGTACTGAGGCACAACTTGGGTTTTGTCTGATTTTTTTTGGCAGAAACCAAAGGAAAATGTGCTTGCTTTTGTTTTGAGGCAAAGCACCTGTCTACATTAGAATTATACTGGATATGCCTCATGGTATGAAATTAGTCTCTGTAGAGATTGCTTTTATATGCTGACAGTATTTATTTGCATATTACAAATTTGACATTTAGTTCATGGAAATAAATGTAAATAATGAGTAGCTTTTGAACTGGTCCACAAGCTTAGCAGCTGTCTCCTTTCAGTATGGAAAAGGGTTCAGAGGATTTGATCATTACTTTCTATCTCCGTCATGCATTAACTAATTTTGCTTCTGCAAAAGAAATGTAGTTTGGCTTTTACTGGTGGAACTGTAGATAAACATTAACGTTGGCTCCATGAAATCCACAGAACAACTTTCCCAGGAGCCAGAAGCGTACTGCAGTGACAGGAAGAACCCTGGGGAGATACCTTTCTTGCTTACCTCTTACCATAAGTCTATTTGCTTGTTAGCAATCACATTGGATACAGGTGCTGGTTTTTTAACAGTGCTGACAGTGCCTGAAAGTAATTGGTTCCTCTGGGATAAAATAGGAGGGTTTTTTTTTTTCTTGATCCATAAACTAATTATCTTACTTTCTATGAAACCAGTCAACAATTCATTATAATCTTGATATAGATACATTGATTACCTAAACAAGTTTTGTGTTTCTGTGAAATAGACTTGAAATACTGATGATACCCAATGGAAAACAGCATTGAATCCTTTCTAAGCGATTATTAAGTATATTCTTGTTTTTATTTCTTATTACTTGTAAGAAAGAACAGATTATTTGCAGTGGGTTCTGGTTGGTTGGTTGTTAAATTTACTGTATTTCTCATCCGCATCCCTCACTTGTAAAATTGCCATTGTTTGTATGTCCTGGTTTAGTTGTTGAGAAACAAAATACACATTTTATAAAGGAGACATGCAAAACAAGACTCTATTTTATAATATTTACTTTTCAAGGGTTTTCACAAATATTATAGTGAAGGATAAAGGGGAAAACTTCCTCTTATAATCCTTTTCATGTATTTGTTTATAAATAAGACTCCTTGTTTCAGAGGCTTCCCAAGACCAGTCGGTATCTGAATGATGCACCAGTGCTGCTTATGCAATTGAAAAGTGTCAGGTTTAGAAACTTAAAGCAAATGAAAATACTTACAAATGTCTGAAAAAATTGACTGACATAAGTAGGAAGTCTGAAATAGTAAAAACTTAATCTTTCTGTATTTCAGTTTACAAACTGCATCTAATAAGTTAAAGCAGGTTTGGCTTTGATCCATTGTGAGGTGACGCAAATCTCTCTTTTGGGTCTTGTAAAATGTCAGAGCCAGCGGGGAGAAAAGAGGCCTTCTCCAGAGAGCAGCCTTATCGGTCTTATCATTAGGATTTGAAACACTGGTGCTAGAACAGCTTCAGAAACAGTAGGCTCCTGTAGCATAGTTTCTTTTCTTTCCCATTCTAACTTCTTCATCTATAATCAGAAGTGTGTAATTAAGCCTAAAAATAAATCTTCCAGAAGGGACTATTCCAGAAATAGCTGCTCAAGATCTTTTATGCCCAACTCCTGCTAAGATTTATGCAGATGATTAGCTTTAATCAAAGGGGAGGGACTGTTGAAGTCAGGAAAGCAGCTATGATGTGTAGGGGTTGGGTTGGGGGATCAGATCTGATTCCTGTTACACGCGGGGAGACCCCTTGCACCACGTGCTGTAGGATTTGTGCTGTAATGCGCAGTTTGAACAGCGTGCGGGAATGGAGTTCGTCCTGTGAACTTTGCTCAAAATGTCTTTGAGGTTCTGTTTCTTACTTTTTTTGTAAAAGCTGGTGGTTCTGTCAAGTCTCATTGGAAGATAATAGTTTGCATATAGGCTGTCATTTTGAAAATTGTGTTTTCTTCCATTAAAAGACAAACACTGCAGTGTTTTGTGCCCCAGCAAGTCTCAGTGCTTTGTGAAGTTGTTTTACGTCCTTCACTGTCAATATATGAGTACAGCTCCTTGTAGTTCACAAAATTAAACTTTTGTTCCACTTTAGAAGTTAAAGGTTATTGGTGTACTTTTCTGCCACAGAGGGTGAATCTCGGTTAATGACAAATAAGATACAACAATTTCATCAGCGTTCTGAAATGGATGAAAAATTATTTTCACTTTACTGTTTAGTGTCCTGCATTGTCTCAAGTGTGTGGTGGTTCCTTTACAGACAGGAATCTGCCTGAGGCCCAAAATAATGTTGGATTATGGGGGGACAGCAAAGGTGAAGATGAGTTGTCACCTGAAGAAATACAAATGGTAAGTATATCTTGTCTCTTCTTCTCCATTTTATTATATTTTCTGCTGTATTCATATGTGTTTAAAAAGTACAGATTCACCCAAATTCACTTTCAACACTCACTTTATGCAGAATAATGCCATAACAAGATACATCTTTTGTACATGGCTTCCTGGTTCTTCTAGTAGCCACTAATACTTAAAATTGCTAGAGTGCTTACATGGAGCCATGAAATTAGTAACAACTATTTTTCAGCAGTTGGAATTAGAATAGTTTTAAAAATTACAATTATTAACGGGTTTTTTAGTCAGGAAACAACAGAAGTCAAGGCAATGTTGGAAAAAACATCATGAAACTTCTGAAAGACTCAAGAGTTGGCTGATTTTAGTTGGAGTATTTCTACAACACACCTTAAATAGTTACATTATTTAAGTATAACTACGAATTTATACTCTATTCCTTTTTAATTTTTTTAGATTAGTCAAATCAGATTGTAGCCATTCCTTCCAGTGAACCAAACTTTCTGTCATAACAGAATCTTACATTTTACCTTTTCTGCATTTCCCTATTATCAGCACATTTATGTATCGTTTGATCCAATTCTGCTTACAGCTAAACCAATGAAACGCAAAATTTTTGATGTAGGCACGATTGCTGACAATCTATCTGTCAGACTCTCTGATATTCCTAAAATTTATCATTTTGAACGTGGCTCAAAATTATTGGAAAACCCCTCTACATTAGCACACATAACCTTGTTGTATATAAAGAAAGCAAAGCTGATTTATAACTAGTCAGTAAATGTGCAGCTCTCCAAATGGTGAGCTGTACTAAGGCCAAAGGGCTGCTGCAGTATGAATATGTGAAACTTCCTTGGCACTGATTAGAGATGTTCCCAAAAACAGTATGCATCACACTTCCCGTCAGAGATGACTAAGTTGCACAATTATGCTATGGTTTTTCAAAGAAAAAATGTTTTTCACAGGCTGCTCTTGATGCTCTCATATCGTCGTCCCCAAGTGCCAGTCTGAAACCTAAAGGCTTGCTGCTGCTTTCTGTTTTCTTTTTAAGGGGAATTCTTCACCTATTTTCATTCTTCTGTGTCTGGGCACAACATTATTAACGCCCTCGCTGTAAACTTCTGGAGGATCAGCAGGAAATAAGTATCAGAGGTGATGCCTCTGACAGGGTTTACCGTTAACTGACTACTGAGTGTTGGATTGCTTTTTGTAGGCCTCACACTAAGTTTTAAAGATGTTACATCCCTCACCATGACACTTTGGGAATAAATACATTTATTTTTTGTGAAGTCCTTTTATATTTTTTAGAGTAAGGCCCCAGATACCTCACAACTTAGGTAAGTTGCTGAAGTCTGTGAGGTTTGTTCTATTTCTGTTCTCGAGACTGATGAAAAACACACATCTTAAAATGCTGATTTTTGCCCAACTAGGATTTTAATTTTTCCCTGGAATAAGTTCTTTATTGACTTGTGATGGAAGTGATTCCAGGCCTAAGTAAAAGAAATCTGTGTTCATAGTTTAATGCTTTGAAGGATTTCTAGACTCCTAAATTGCCAGTCCTTAACTGTGTTTTTAGGTGTTCAGAGAGCCTTTTCCTAGGGAAGAAGATCCAACAGACATTAAAAAAGAAATCCATTATTATTCTTTCCCCCATTCAGAGCTTTCCTGTGCTATGCTTTTTTAAATTATTACGTAATTTTTAAACTTTTACTCATTCTTTTACACTGACTTACTTCTGTTGCACTTCCTGTGAAAAAGGGTATAAAATAACACTGATGCTCCGAATTAAATAAACTCAGACAAATAGTTTAGACAGACTAGAATGTCCTTATTTTTAGCTTACACAGTCCTGCCTATAGTTTGCAAGAAAACTGGTAGTATATAACAGTGCCTCGATGTCAGTGCCATGGTTAAGCCTAGAAAAATGACTTGTGCTGGTAACTTCAGATCTTTAAGAGTCTGCTTTGTGGGAGAAGAGAGCTCTGCTTAAAGTAAAAGATCAAAATCCTACCAACATAAAAATAACATACTTTGAAGTCCTATATGTATTAACTGACTGAAATGTTTTATTGCTCTTGTGGCATAGCTTATTCTTAAATTTTCATGTGTGAATTTACATTTAAAATTTATTTTGTTATGTACTCTCAGTACTTGTGTTCCAAGCTTCTAGGAAGCTAGAATTGAAAAAAAGCATACAAAGGGAAGTCACCGCTTGAACCGCCTCCTCTCTGCATAGAACTTATTCTGAGTTTTGCAGAAAGCTGGTTCTGAGCTGGATGTCTGAGTCTCCTGTTGAATCTTGCTGTCGTGCTGATCTCAGCCAGGGCTGGTCTCTCCTGCTGTACCTCACCACAGGCTGACAGGGGGACCAGCAGTGGTCGGGGCTGTCTGCATCTCAGCTGCTTCTCACGCTGACTGAGTCTATGCTCCTAAAAATTAATAAGCATCAGTCGCTTCCCCATTATGCCTTGGAAGGAGTCGACATTTATCATGATTTAAAAGAAAACTGAGTGAGATTCGTGGCAGCTGTCAAGTAGAAAGTGAACTGATTTTATAGCTGCCACTAATGTGTTGATGCTCTGAGCGTCACTCTTCTGTGGACCCAAGGTGATTATTTGGAGTTTTTTGTTTCTTTATGAACATTCTAGCTAATTTATGAAGGCTGGGGATGTATGTGGTGAGTGTTCCACAGTAAAACTGCTCTTTCGGTGCATTTTTGAGGAAACTTACAGCTGAGAGTTGGCCTTTATTAATAAAAGTTGGATACTGCATAATTTCACTCCTGACAGACTTCAAGTCAGTGGATAGATGTGTAATTAGGAAATAAAGTGAGTATTTGAATGTTCATGGCTTTTTTCATTGCTCACAGAAATCCTTCATACCAACTTGGCAATATTTAACGACTTAATGGTGCTTTTAACACAGGAATCAAAGGGTCTTTACACATATGTAACAAACCCTCACAGCTTTAGTGAGCTTATTAACTGTCCTTGGAATGAATTATTTCCTCTCTACATTGTTTGCTGTTACAGAGAAGTTAATTTCTACTTTTTGAACACTTGATTTGTGAAGCACGACCTAACTGCATATAAGTTACTCAAAAAATCCAGCAGCTCTCAGAAGAGGGCAGGTGACAGTGTAGAAACTGCTGTGTTTTAAAGTGGGATGTGTTGTGTCAAATCCTATCTAACAATTCTCAATCATGGTTCCATGATCCTTCCTGTGGGTGAAATAATGAATTAAAGCCCAGTCGTTGCTACAGCAGCAATTTCTATCAGTATTTTACCCCCAGGAGAGAGCTTTACATTGTTCAAAATGGTTGCAGACTATTATATGATTTGCACAATAAATTTCAGTTTATAACCCTGAGAACAGGTATATTAATGGTTTTTATAGTTATTGTGAGCAGATGTCTTGTGGTTGCATTGAGCGGGAAAAAATCTGTCTCTGCTGAGTTGTGAAAATACCTAATTTTCCCTGACTTTATCTTTTTTGTTTGTTTTTGTCTTATGTCGTTATATGTACTATACCTGAATATATCTCATGGGATAACAGAAATGGAACTGTGATTATTTCTTCTGTGCATTAGATTTTTAGACATATCTTAAGCAGTTTGTCAGTTTATGCCATACTCTGGTAACAGAATATTTCACTGTCATAGCAGAGGCCACTTTAATAAGCCATGAGTCATTGAGCTATACTGATTGCTAGGGTTTGGTTTATGTTCCCATCATGTAAATCCCGTTGTGACACACTGATATGTGATGTGTTCTGCACTCTTAACGATTTGTTCAATTGCCTGCTGTAGTGTATCTTACCCCCTTCTGCGCCAAGCCTTCCATCAGCCACAATTTCAAATTGCAGAGAACATTTAGCAGTTTAAAAGGCAATCTGTGCCAGTGGAGGGCTTTAAATATCAAAGGGACTTTTTAAAGAATACTGTCTCAAGTGGATTTGTGCTATTTGTAAGGCATTAAAAGCATTCACTGATTCTTTATTGAAAATTTGCCGTCTAAATTAGTTATCTCAGTTTTACTAAGGCAGCAAAATGGAGAACTTTTGATGTCAAATACTTGTGCAGAAATACTTACCCTTACAGAAGTCAGGAAAACAATTACAGCTTGCTGGCCCCATCTAGTCACTGAAGGACCAACCAGTCAACTCGGTGTAAAATCTTGTGGCTCTATTTCATTGCTCTGTTCCTTGGCTCGGTTCTGAGGTGACTCCACTAAAACCAGAGATGTACAGTGGTGTGAACGCGCAGGAGCGCAGCGATGGAACACCTTTAACCACCCGCCGCTGTGAAGTAAACGCCACTGTATTAGTCCACTGCATTTCAACAAACACTCCGCTCTGTAGGAGGAGACACTACAGACAGCGGTGGCAATGACACTTGAATGTGCTGCCACATTGATACTTTATTTAAGAAAACCGTTGGATCTTTAGTGTGGAAATCAGTGGGACTTCAGGGAGCTATGCAGTGTGTTCCTCTCTATTCTGCCCCAGCCCTCGGGGCTGAGCTCCTTCCCCAGGGCCTCAGAGCAAAGGTGCCAGTGCCCGACAGCCCTCCTCGTCTGTCATCCGCGACTCTGGAGTCCTGTGGCAAGAGCAGCTTTCTCTCCTTGGTTAATTGGGTAGGGAGTGAACCTCTAGTACAAAATAAGTTTGTTTTAAAAGAAGTAAAAAATAATTTTTCATTATTCTTCCTGATGTAAATTGCATCTATCAGAAGACTAAACCTTTTTCCATGAGATTCACTGTTACCCTTCTTTAAACATACCTGTCATTTCACACTCCCTTCTGCCACACCAAACCTACAAATTTCTGATTTTTAACTCAGTAACCATGTCCCCTTAAGTCACGTGGGTTGACATTTAACTGGCTGTTGGCAGAGAGTCAGGTGCTGGGATCCTGATGGGCCTGAAGCAAGATGAAGAATGTTACAGCACAAAGTGTGGGGAACAGTGGCGATGGGAATGCAGGTGAAGGGTATGAAAGGTGGCTTGCCTTGTGTTCTTGCTTTCCTGTGCTGGTCTGTGGCAGCGTAGAAGTCTTGCTCAGTTCCTGTTACTCACTCTCCCTTAAACCAGCCCTATCCTCTGCTCCTGTGGTGGGATTCAGTTTGCTGATCTACTAGAAAACTCAGGAGGAAAAAGTGGTTGGTGAACTCAAATGTCATACGGTAAAATCACATGAGCAGCAACACTTGCTTAGCATTGTGTGTGTGTGTGTGTGTGTGTGTGTTGGGGGAGAGAGAGGCAGGACGGGTTCCTCAGTGGCTGCACGAGATGTTTCGCTTCACCCTCAGTAGTATGCACGTGTTATTTCTTCTCTGTGTTAGTATTTTGAAAGTACTTGATACCGCAGGAGTTTCAACTGGAACACTGTGGATCATCTCAAGGGACACGTACATCAGCATCTGAAGTAATGCGCACAAGGAGTTGCACAAGCTGTATAAGATCTTAAAAGACCTGGGATAGTGATGCCTGGGGCAGGGTGGGGCTCACAGTGGGGAGTCAAAGGTCATCACCAAATGTAGCAATATAAAAATACTACATTTATGTGCTCCTACAGACCTGCCCTGTGGAAGAAGCTTGGGTCAGGTGAACTGTAGGTCAGATTATAGCCACTGATTTTCATGTGGCATCTTAATGCTGAACCATGTTGCTGTTCTAAGCTGCTTTGAAATGTGAAGTGCTTCATTTTCAGCTCTTCCAGTAGCACTGCTCTAAAAGCAAAGCACCACTTTGCCTTTCACTGATGTAACACAACTCTCCCCGTTATCTCCATTCTCAGATTTTCCCCCACCCCCTCCTGTCCGTTCTCCTTTTTTTGCACAAAATGACAGTTGTCTTCAAATACTACCTTCTCTGGGCAACGCCTCCTCGCCTTGCAAGCTTAAGCCTTGGGTACATGCTCAGATAGTGACCGATTCCTATTGCACCGACTGGAAACCCAGTCTGAGCTGTAAGCAGTGCTGCTCTGCTGCCATTTTTGGCTTTGACAACATGCTGCTCGGTCTGAAGAAGGATAACGAGACCTTGCAAGGTGGCTGAGGGGACTGATGTGCTCTTACTGCTCGTGGAATTGTAAAGTGATTGAATTATGCCAAAATTCCAGTGTGTTTTGTAGGCTAGTTCAAAATAAGGAGATTAACTGGACTAGAACAGGCCTTGCTGTCTTGCACAGCTCCTGCATCAAAGTCTTGGCATTCCGAATGCTGTTCTCTGGTATTGGCACTGCTGCAGGTAATGTTTCCAGTAGGAATGTGTATCCTGTGTGCTGTTCCTGTGGAACTGTGTAGGCCTGGTCTTTCCCAGCTTTGTGAGAAAACTGCAAAGTCTCAGGCAGTTGTGTCCATACCACAAAGGTCCAGCCGTTACTCAGGCTTTGGCCATGTAGAATTGACTGGCAGAATACCTTGGAAAAAGCTTCCCCTCCCTCCTCCAAGGTAGGACCTGTGACCTTTCTGATGTGAGGTGCTCTGCTGGCCTTGATGGCAGGAGCCTCTTGGCTGCGACAGGCCACAGAGGTCCCCGGCCCGCATGCTGGAGGCTCCCCTCACGCTTTAACCAGCTGTAGCTGCCTGCCCGGTGGCAGGAGCAAACTCACTTGGGCACCTTAAAACTCCCGGTTTGGTATGTCCCTGCGGGTTCTTTCTAATGGAGTCCCTACCACATGGCCTCCAGTGAGCTCCGCTAGGACACCGGATGCCTTTCTTGGCTGTGTTTTGGTTGTCCAGATTTTGGTTCAGCAAATTGTGTCACAGTACTTTCTGCACAATCGCTTGTTCTGTAATGAATCCCAAATGAGCTGACCATCAAGCACATCAGGAAAATCAAAGCTTATTATCCTGTATAACTCTTCTATTTGTGCTTGTATTTGAAAAATGGAGTGCTGAAAGGGTATTTAAACTCTGGAGTTTTAAATGGAAGAGGTCTGCTGGAGCAACTAAAGCCAATGCACTTGTGAAGTATGAAGTGCTGGAGGAGAAAATATTTCATATTGTAGCAAAATCTGAAAGCTCTCAACACCAGCAGCAGTACCTGAATAATGTGAAAGACATTGCAAAGATGTAATGGAAGAGAATCTCCTGCTTTCACAAGCATGAAAGCTTTCCCCACTCAAAGGACAGATGTCATCTGCTAGCTTTGTTCCTTACTGCAAAGTAACTTCAGCAAAATCTTTATTTGGGGGTTTGTTTCATTAATGGGAGGAGAATGACAAGTGTTACACTGGTTATAAATGAGCAGATCCATATTGTTCATTTAGGGCAGTTTTAGTAATTCTTGAAGCATCTTTTTAGCTGAGACATGCTGTAAAGAGATTGCAAGGTAGGGGGGAAGTTGGTTCATCAGGGCTGGGGGGGGGTCAAAGAAAGTTCCCTGAGTTCAAGCCTATGAACTCATAATTTCATTCTTCCTTCCTTCCAGTTTGAACAGGAGAACCAGAGACTCGTTGGTGAAATGAATAATCTCTTTGATGAAGTCAGGTACGGTTTTCTGTGGTGTGACAGGCTGCTGCGCCTGCGGGCTCTAACCCGCCCAGCCCCACGCAGTGAGTTTGCTGCAGGACGCGGGGCTGTGTGAAGTGGCGTGCTGTGGTAGGAGGAGGGATGGAACAGGAGCAGCCAGGAAATGAACTGTATGAGTTTACACGCTGTGCTGTCCCCACAGGGTAGCGAACAGTTCTGAGTGACACACAGACTATGCAAAACAGTACTGGTTAAATTTGGAATGTTTACGTTGTGTCTCAGGTATCCAAGCTGTGTAAGGTGCAGCTCCCACTCACGCCACGCTGTCCCCTGCACCAGGTTGGAGGCGCAGGCCTGGACCCTGTGCCGAGACTTCTCTCCACAGCAGAGCTCTGGTGCCGTTTGCTCTCCGCTCGCTGTGAGGAACACCTGAATGGCCAACTCGAGCCAGAGCTTGAGTTTTGGATTACTGGTACTAGGCAAGGTGGCAAATTCCACACTTCATAGGAGCATATAAAAAGGATATGTCAAAATTAACTACTTAAGGTCCACCATGGGTTTTATTCTATTAGGCCAAAGAAGGCAGGCAGGTGAAGCTCTCACAGTGAAGGAGCCATCTGTGAATTTCTGGGTGGTGCCTTTCCCAGAGCTTCGCTGTGGGCTGGTTTGTCTTCCAACCATGGGCTGCCAGAGCACTGAGAGAGGCTGTTGCTGTGTAACCGAACAGCCCTGCCCTCGGAGCAGCCCCTTCTGTGGGCTGGAGAACTGAATCTGCAGGGGCAAGAAATGTTGTGCTAGTTTCTAATGGAGTATTTCTGTTCTTTGCCAAGACAAATCGAAGGAAAAGTGGTGGAAATCTCCAGATTACAAGAAATATTCACTGAAAAAGTCTTGCAACAGGTCAGTATAATTTAATACTATAGCAGCAAATACAGCTTGAAAATTTTCTTGGGTGTATTTTGGGTCTTGCAGGATGTGAAGATTAATAAATCCCTTGACACAAATGTGAAGGAAAAGATTTTTTGTTTGTTTTTCAAATGCAAAAGCCAAGACATCTGCTGCTGTTGCTTATCAGTACGTACCAGGAATAGAAAATGCAACTTACTGTTAGAATGATTGCTCTGCCTCAGAATCAGTGTCCTGACAAAGCTGTTCATAGTAGCATCTTTTCGAAGAGGTGCCACCATTTCCAGAAAAAGCTGGCAAAAGTCAGGTTGGGTTTGATTCCAGATAAACAGGGCACTTTCTTATGCATGTGGTGGTCTCCATTCAGGCTCATAAAATCACAGGCAAAGAAATTACAACTTAATTGCCTTTATATCTTGGCATCATTAAAACTAAGGTGTTAATAATGCTAGATTTTATTTTTTAGTTCCTTTTGTTCCCTAAGTCCTTGGAAGTATTTTTACCTAACATCTGTCACTGTTTCTAAATCTTGTCTTTAACAGGAAACCGATATTGACAACATCCATCAATTGGTTGTGGGTGCAACAGAGAATATTAAAGAAGGCAACGAAGACATAAGAGAGGTAACGTTGCCAAGTTGTGCTTTGAACTCACTCCTTTCTCTGAACTTCCAGTGCTGCCCAAGCGTGGTTTCCAGCAGCACATGGTAGGGCTTAGCTGAGGTCCTCAGCAGCCAGCGCTGCTTGTCGTGTAGCCACCACTGAACAGCTACACCCGCCTCCTGAAATCGACTTGGCCTCACCTGTGGTTTTTAATAAAAAAGGTGGGGAGAGAAGTTGAATACAAGTGCTGAAATTGTTGCAAGTGGAGTTAAATGCTGAGCGTGTGCACAGGAGTCTCTTTACCATGCTAAAGGCATCTCACATGCTCCAAGCAAACAAATCTATCCCATTGTCTTGCTAATTGGAGTGAAATGATGTTTTCTTTTGGGAACTGGGATTTCAGTAAAAAGCATTCCTAAATTAAGCTCCTGAGTAAATGGCTTGCTGCTTTCATTTTTCTCCCTCCTGAAAGCATAGAGAAAGTCTAACTCAAGGATGAGTTACCTACTGCTCAGCTCTCCTGAAAAATGCATCAAACATGGCATGAACTGAAGTTATTTTTGCTTCATTTTGCACATTTGTAGCTAGAATGGTTTCCTGAACTACACCGAGACACGTAGAGAAAGGTGATAAGTACAAAACTTTGTCAATCACGTTGTTTGCATCACATGGAAAAAAAAATTATTTCATGTGTAAATCTGAAAAATGAGACAGAAAAGCAGGTCTTCTGCTATACACTGGTCTCAATGTTGGGAAGGAGAATCCAAGAGAAATACTTGCTCCTTGCTCTGATACTGAAATGTGATTGACAGTGTTAAAACTATTTCTGGAGGTTGATTTAAGTGTTTTGGTTTGGTTTTTTTAGTTAGAAGATGTTTCTTAGAATGACAAAGGCCTGATAATTTCTAATCACAGATTTAACCTTTAGAAGTTAACCTTTAAGCAGGTATATTTTGATGTTGTTTGTCATGTTTTCAGTATTTTCCCATTGTGTGGGATTTTGGCACCTTTTTTTCTGTCAATAAATGATTTCAAGATTTTTAAGATAAATTTTAGTGTGATAACTCTAACGATGTACAGCCAACCTGACTTTCATTCACCTGGAATTAACGACAAGTTTTGCTCGCACTTTTGTGGGAGGAAAGGGTTGTCCTGGGTTGCCACTGTTGAAACCGTACTGCGTGCTTACCGGTGATGGTAACGGGAGACAACCTTTTCCTCACAGGCCATCAAAAACAACGCTGGATTTAGAGTATGGATCCTGTTCTTCCTTGTGATGTGTTCATTTTCCTTGCTTTTCCTGGACTGGTATGATAATTAAAAAAATCTAACAGTCTTCCTTCTTTGTGTGTAAAACTTTCCACTTTTTCAACGCAGCAGGGTCTGTGACATACCTGGCTATTTTATGCATTTTTTCACACTGCTATGATGGAAATATTTTCTGATAAACAAGCATATATCTACTAGTGCAGCGGGAGCTGATAGCATTCATTTTAAATCCCTTTATCAAACATAAACCCACACTTAATCCTGCAAAGAACATAGAAACCTTTGAGGGAGCTGGCAGGAAAGCTGCAAGCTGGAGCACAGCTCACAGAAGGGGAAAAACCTGTGTGGGCAATGCTGACAAACGGTTACACCTGTGATGTTAAACATCCAGCTCCTGGCGTGCAGACCAGATCAAGAGAAAACTGCTGCTGTGCAGAAGCATCTACACGGTCTCAGGCTTTTATTTAATCATACCTCTTCAGTACACAGCGATGGTTTTGCACACGTATGACCTCTACTTCTAATCCTTGGAAACTACTCGAGTCGGAGATCAGGTTGATTTAATAGTAATAATAATAAGTCAACTAAAGAGCTTTACTTCTAGGTGAAAAGAGAGAATACAACACAAACAGATTATGCAGTGAAACAGATGTGTTCTGGGATGTCGGAACAAAGCCAAAGGATAGACAATAGCAAAGGCAACTCTTCAAAGTACTAAAAGTGGGAGCAATCTCTTAACAAAAAGTAGTCTCAAAACCAACTATAGTTAACAATCAAACTCCCTCCTGTTAAATCAGAGGAAAAAATGGTTTTGACTTCAAGAAGCATAAGCAATCTATTTCTTCTAGATTGTGAAGCTTAGTATTTGTTAATGTCTATTGTTATGAGAGAGAAATAATTTTTCTCATCAGTTTTTATTGTCCTAAATTTAAGTGGAGGAGACATGAATCATCTCCATTTTGTAAAAGCTAAATGGCCTCTGTAAATATGTTGATAGGAGATGGGTGTTTTGCTATCTCTCCTCTGAAATGTACATTTCTATACAAGATATGCAGCAAGCAGCATCATCCTTATTCTTTACTCTGCACAGAGTGAAAATGTCAAAAGTTGTGTGTTGATTACATTCAATAAAGGATATGCATATCAGAAAATGCAAACATGGTACGGTTTGAGTATCTTAACATAAGCTTGAGATTTTAAATGCAAAGACAAATTTGGCACAGAATTTATTGCTTTTTATGCATTCCACAGACCAGATTGACTTAATAAAAAGCCTTTTACAGATAGACTGTGCAATGCACACTTTGAGTCCAACTGAGAGAAATATGTAATAATGGTTATTTTTACTATATTGGAAAGAAAGGTTGTTGATAAAGCAATTCTACTGAGGAAAAATAAAAGTAGAGCTGACCATGTTTGTTCTACTACAGGTCTTGAGAAGCAGCCCATATTGTTTTCCCTTCATATTTGTATAATTTCTACCAAAAAAACCCCAGAACTCTTGACATGTCCACTCCACCTTGTCCCTTTCAAGTTAATGAACAAAAATGTGACTTGCTTGCCCAGATGCTTCACACACGTATTTTATCCAACTGTTAAATTAATAAAATGTCTTTTTTGTAATATATATAAGATTTATAATAAAAATGAAAACATGGTTTCACACAAAGAATAGATAAAGTTCCACTGTAATTACAAACTTAACGTGCATCCACAATACTATGTTCCTCTACATCTTTTCCCCTCCCAAGCCATACATTAACAGCTCTACGCTTCGCTCTTTCACACATAGCTTTAAAGCAGCCACTTGTGTTACCTAATACACTATTGTTTCACTTCTGATGCTCTGCTTTAGAAGAGTATCCAACTGCAAACCACACATAAACTTCTTTGTAATTAATAAAAAGGGGAAATGTTGATGTAGTAAGAGAAAATTTAGACATACTACTCCCTCAGTTGTATCCCACAAATTACATAGTGGACTATATCTACTGTGAATAGGCTTTCTGCCGCTTCAGTATGATCACAAGATGTCATTTCTCATTAGAACATCCTGAACTGTATTTTTTTTTACACTATCCTCAACATCCATCACTAAAACTGTCTGTGTTTTTCCCATAACATCTATCTAGTTTGTGTTTCAGTGCACATCCTTACCGAGATGCTAAAGCCACAGTGGCAATGCAGTTAAATCCTGTTGACAGCAATAATAAAACATTGAGCATGCCGTGTTGCAGAGAACTTCATTATCACTTACAAATAAACAGCAGTAAAGAAAACGTAAGAAAAATGCTACCTGACAGTTTCTTTCTCCACACATGTCATTACATTATGCCCTTGACATCCATGCTGACCTCCATTCTTGCCTGAGCCAAAACTAAGCATTAAAGATAGCTTTCAGCTACACAAGAGATCACTCTAGTTATGGCTGGGGTGGTTCAGTTTGCAAAACAACGAAGAATTTTAAAAATTTAATAAATAAACTATCAGTTCAGACAACAGAACACATGATTTTATCTCAGGTCCAAGCCCTGAAAATCCAGTGAAGAAATCTGTCAGTATCCAATAAACTGCAAGAACATACCTAACATTGGGTTGTTTTTTTTTTTTTACATTGAAGATGGTGTCAAAGCTCTAAAGCAATGCTGATATGCACCTTCGGTTATGCCCATGAATGTTCTGCAGCAAGTTTTTTGGGTTTGTTGTTTTTTTTTTTTTTTGCAAAGCAGTATCAGCAAACAGAAGCAATTGCACCATAAACATGAGTAACCTCTAAATTATCCAGAATTATATTAAATGAGAAGTTCCTTAAAGTCCCTCAGTTACCTTCAAATGACATAGTGTTAAT
>JAVSBS010010456.1:108401-130714 GCA_033124195.1 Coracias cyanogaster
ATACTAAGCTGATTTCTCAGCTGCTTCAGTCTCCTGCTCAGATAGTTTCTCTTCTGACAGTACTGTCATCCACGGGGACACTGAGCGCGTGATGGTTTGTTTGGCCAGATTGTAGTGGTTTATGACTGTGTAAAATTTCCCTCGAGCACTGGAGTCTTGTTCAGAGTAGTAGTTTTCCAACCCGGCCGGAATGCACTGATTATTCTGAAAAGAAAAATCCGTCACTTAAACTACAGATTGAGTCATGTCCCCCCACAAAAAAGTAGGTTAGGGGGCTTTTGTCTTTTCCTTTTAGTCTACACCAACATTCAGTTTCTGTGAATCAAGATGCAACACAGAGCAATTAACTACAGCCGTGTCCTACCGTGTTCAAAATGTTCTTCCTGCCAATCCTTAAACTACTTGTGCGCTTGCCAGGAAGGCCAAACTGCGTTTATACCCCAGAATAATTAACATAATATACAAGAAACACACCTGCCTTGAATTATTTTTACAAGCATTCAATCTCCAGTCCCAGCCATATTTTGCAGGTTTTTTTTCTCCCCACCTCGTTCCAGCTGTTCAGTTTGCAATTACAGATGTCTGTATCCTACCATTAAATTAGCCTCGAGTACTTTACTACAGTTTTCAGTCTGAGGGACAGAAATTAATACAGATAATTGGTGCCAAGGTATGAGCAGTTTTACAGCCCAGTAAATAAGACATCCAGGGAAGGCACAGTTGGTGGCCAAGCTTGTGTGCAGTTGTGTACACCCAGACGCCATACCTCACTCCTGCTTCTCAGAAGGCTGTAGCCAACAGTGCTTTGAAAAAGCGATCATCAGCTGTGGGGCTACATGATTCCATTTCCCAGAAGCGTAGGAGCACCACCCAGACACTGCTAGCTGCTCGCAGCTTTTAGAAGTGAAATACCCAATCTAGAGAGTTAAATACTAAGCAGGATCCAAACTTTACTGTCATCTTAACAACCAAAGTGACCGTGCATGTGCGGTGCGCTGCTCAGCAGGTATCATCCAGCAGCCGACCCAGCGATGATGCAGTAAAAGCCTACGGAGCAGCTGCTTGCACTGAAGGAAAACCTGACTTGGATGTATCTCGTGACCCCTCCCCACCCCTAGTGTTGCTCCAGAAGGTGATGGGTCTCCCTGCAGGTCCTCTGCCATATCTGCCAGTCCAGACTATCACCTGATACCTCAAGAGTGCTGGGGCAGTCATCTGGGCAACTGAATTGACCCTCTAAAATACAAGCTATGAGTAGCTGCAGCTTGAGGAAAAATAAGTTCAGTCATTTCTACTTGGACTGTTTAAAAAAAAAAAATATTTTTTTTTTAAATGGCTGTTTGGAGCTCCTGCTTCAATCTCAAGGTTTGTAATACCACAGTTCCGCAACTTTGAACTGCTTCTGTTCTCACACAACTTCACAAGTGAAAGTGAATACTGGAAATTTCTGAGCACAAAACATCCAGAAATGTCACGGGTTTTAGGACCAGACGCTATCTCAAATGTGTCCACATTTACTTTTGGGTTAACTCTTCTTGTCAGAAAAAGAAAAAAAAAATTAAAAAAGAGAGAAGTGGCGTAAATAAGCACTGGTAAGAACAGTTTCAAATGGTTTAAATCATAAAGCACAAAATGGTTGGGGGAAGATCCAGCAGACAGTCTTGGCTTAACGTCAATTCTGCATCCTAAAAATGTTGAGTGAAACAGTACGAAACAGATGACTTGCCAAAACAACAGGCCTGCAGGCAGTCGTACGCACCTGCCTGCTGCCCGCGAATACCACCTCGCGGCACATCTGACCGCTGAAAGAAGATGGCTGTCACAAGACTCACAGCCCCCCACGGTGCCAGCGCCTCCTCAACTCCAACCGGCTTGTGTGACAGAAGCCTCCATGTGTGTCAGACCTGCAACAGTGCGCACAGCAACCACTTCCATCCAGGTCCCCTCTATCTGTGATCTTCTGTCACTGTGGCAGCCAGGGCAGATCTTCCCTCCTGGTTCTGTTTGAAGCAGGGCTACAGAGCGGATGAGGCTTAACCCTGGCCAAGCAGACGCTTCTGCCTGTTCAGCACTGTTTAAGTCAATGGAGGTTTCCCCGTGGTCAATAATCATCATAGATGGCAGCTGCAAGACCACCACCTAGATTCTTTTTTTTAAATAATAATCCAGTAATCTGGAGTAGAGCTATTTGATATGCATGTTCACCTACATCAGCCGTGCCATCTTCTGGAAAGACTATCCATGCTTTTTCTGGGATAACCGACACTACTTCTGATGTGATAAAATGACTAAGGAGTACGTAGACACAAACATCTTTGCAGTGATTATTTCACCCAGTCAAGGGATTCTAAATATTTAAAAGAGGGGAAGGAACATGATCCCCTGATCTAATGAAATCTGCCAGGGAAATTCAAACAAATATAATTATTAGTGCTGAAGACAAGCCAGGATTACTGCCAGTCTGAAAAAATGCTACAGAGCCTTGTGCTGCTTTTAGAAGCAATCTGCTTTGTAACAGGCAAGATGATTCAGTAATGTTGTTTTTTGTAGTCACAAACACGCACACCATCTGACAGAAGAACCTAAAGAAACACACAGCACAGTTTCCATCCTGACTGCGTTTTTGCTCCTGGGATTTCAAGCTTCTGGAAACAATGGGAAAACCTCCCCTCTTCCTCATTGTTCCTTGTGTACTGCCCAAGGACAGCCTCCTGAGCTTAGCTCCTCGTCAAGGCAAGCCCTGCAGCACTGGGGAGTGACTGAGTGATGAGAACTGGTGTAGATTCTCATCCTGCCACTTCCCCGAGACCTTCAGCTTCTGCAAAACACTTCTGTCCATCCGTTTTATTTGCTTCCACAGTTCCCAGCTGAGAGTAGTAGTAAGGAAGGCCTTGAGGAGAAACTGGAATGCTCTGGAGTGAGTTGCCAGTCTCTTGTTTCTTTCACAACCCTTCTATTTCAGAAATTAAGGCCTTTGGTGCCAGAGAAAATCCTGGTTGCCAGTCTATGTCTGGCTGTACGACTCCTTTTGTTCCTTTGCCAGAAAGACCCCAGTGGTATTCACTCAGGAACAGTATCTTCTGTCACGTTAACTTTGCTGGGTCAGTAATTCCAAGCCTAATATACGATGGTGGTGTCTTTAACGCATGGAAATTACTTTGCGGCACTTCCCGTGGGTCTGACAGAACACAGGTGCCTTGGCAACAAAAGCTGAAGGTAACAGATGCAGTCTGGAGCGTATCGAGGCCCTGGAGAAACTCCCCCAGGATGCGCACTCAGGTCACTGAGGAAAACTCTGGTGAAAGGCACCCAGAGCCAGGAAGGACTGCTTCAGAGGAGTGAGCTACGCACCAGCAGTGTTAGGGCTGCGTCAGAAAGCTTGAGCAAGCACAAAATTGAAGCTCGAGCAGTTTAAGATTGCTACACAAAGGAAAAGCAGCACCTTTTTAAGCACACCTTCAAGGCCTGGCTGCGTAGGACAGCAGAAAGGCTCCGAACACCAAAACCTTTGGAACTGCTCCATGTACAAGAGCATCAAAGCAGAGAAGAGCGAGTCTGACTCACAGCTGCGGTAGCTCAGCCTTTATGCAGAGATTCCCACAATACCAGGCGTCCTGAGGCAGGGGACACCTCTGCCCTTAACCATGAACCCATGTCAGCCTCCAAAGCCTGGGGACATCCAGGCCAGAGAATGTTGTTGAGTCCACCTCGAGCATGAAGCCAGTCACCAGTGACACTGGTCACAAGGTGAGATTTCTTCATCTCTCACAGGACATCTGTGCCAAACTGCACCGTGAGATGTTATGGACTCTCCCAAAAACAAGATGCAAAGGCAACAAATACAAATTCATGTCAACACTGGCATTGCATCATTTGCTAACATGTTTATCCAGTAAAACTCTCAAGAGTTACGTGACCAAAGATGCCATGTCTCCTAGCATTATGCCATCGTTCAGCCTGGAAAAGAGAAGGCTCCGGGGTGACCTTAGAGCAGCCTTCCAGTGCCTGAAGGAGGCCTATAAGAAAGCTGGGGAGGGACTTTTAACAAGGGCTTGTAGTGATAGGATGAGGCACAATAGTTTTCAACTAGAGAAGAGTAGATTTAGATTAGACATTAGGAAGTTCTTTACTATGAGGGTGGTGGAACACTGGAACAGGTTGCCCAGAGATGTCATGGAAGATCCCTAGACACTTTCAAGGTCAAGCTTGATGGGGCTCTGAGCAACCTGATCTAGTTAAAGGTGTCCCTGCTCACTGCAGGAGCGTGGGACTAGATGACCTTTAAAGGTCCCTTCCAACCCAATGCATTCTATGATTCTACAGGAAACAGCCTCCACAAGCCCCACCACTGGGAGACAGTAACAGCAGCACAGACCTGCGCGTGTGCTGCCCCTTAAGAACAAAGCAGGAGCTGTGGGATGTTCTGCCCAATTTCTGTTTCAAACACAAGGCCCTAAAAAGAGAAGGGGCCAACCAGATTCTGTTCACAGTGTAACTGAAGAAGGTAAGAAAATGTTCTCCCCTTAAATGCCTGCGACACAAGGAAGGAAGGACAAAAGCAGCCAGAAGGCTGCAACTCAAAGAAGGGGACAACATGATGTGAAAGGAAGCAGAAGCAGCAGACTGTTACTAGACTTGTGACAGGAGCATGTAACTCACCATTCCTGTCAAGTCAGGCTCACATCAAGATAGGCTTGGTAGGAACATACCGCCCACATCCCAAATTGCTCAAAGCCAAGAGAAAGCTTAGAAAAAAATAAGGCTATTGTCCCATGAGACACAAGCACAGTGGGGCTTCAGTGCTTGTCTGAAACAAAACAAAACTGAACTGAAAGTTGGATCTCCTGAGTTACAGCCAAATATTCTAACCACAGTATCTTTTGCCCTTGAGCCAAGGGAAAGCAGTAACCTAAAACTGAATGCTTGAAGCTATGTTAATCTAGCAGAGCTTCACCAATCTCAACTTTGGATTAGATTCTTGTAAGATATTTATCTGCCTGAAGTGACAGAAGTCCTGAATAGGATCATCAGGGAGTGCTGAGGCAGCCATCCTGTCTTAAATCCTTTTAAACATCACATGTAATGAATCATAATGGGTACCTAGTGACCAAATATTCTTAAAAAATTAGAGGGAAGAATTCCATCATCACTGCTACTTTTATCTACAGCCAAGTTCAACCCTGCTAAATTTACAAGTGAGAAATCAATGTCACCTTTCTGACTTTCAGCCCCAGTCACAGCTGAGGAGCCAGCACTACAATTCCACACAAGTGAAGTGAGCACCAGCCTCCCTTTTGCTTAGTAGCAGCATTTTTTCAAAAAATTGTGTTTTCCCTTTTTTGGCATCACTTTGGGCCTGTGGCAGTAGGGCTCCGGAGGTCACTGTTCTAGAAAAAGAAGTTCTTTCTACAAAAATATCCCTAAGGTAACTCTGCTACTCTTAATGAGAACATCACTCTACTGTTTTTTTGACACATATTCCAGAATATTTTTTTTTCCTCCAAGTTTTACCATTCTCTTCTTTCCTAAGATACACGAATTTGGAGGAACATGCAACATTAAACTCTTAAGACCCAATAAATAAGGGCTTTGTCCAGACAACTGCAGATGCAAGGTGGTTTGAAGGACACTGGTGTTGGGACTTTTGCTATAGTTTCAATGTTAAAAGCATTACCAAAATAATAACATTATGAAAACTGCAATAGTACAACCTCAATTATCAATTAAGAAAGGAACATAGCAGGAAGCACACTAACCCGTGAAAACAAACACAAATTGCTAGGCAATACAGCGTGACTTCATCAAGGTTATGCAGAAAAGGAGACAGAGAATATGACATACTCTCCTATTTTTCTAGAACGTGTAGACTGTTTACCTTGAAAACAAATCCTTCTGGACAGGTATGATCGTACTTGTAAACCTTGTAGACTACCAGAAATACGACACACGTTAAGAATGCAAGGGCAAAAAGGACCAGCACAGTTACCTGTAAAGAGAAACAGAACATGCTCGTGTTAGTCACGCACTGCTTATTATACTGCTGTTTGTTACCGAGGGCAGCAGAAGCCGGCTATGAACACACTTCACAGTAAAAATCAAGCAAAGGATAAAAAACACCTTCTACATTATTGAGGAAGAACAGGGAAGCAGCATTTAAGTGCTTCTACCTCCCCCTCCTTGGAGAAGAAAGCAGATGACCTGGCCAGTGGCCCACTGCCTCTGTCCTGAAGGCTTTTTTGGTTGTGTTTCTATTCAGTCCACACGTGAGTCCAGAAGGACACACTGAGGTAGCTTGGGTCTGCTGCTTTTTCAGTGTTTGGATGATGTAAGCGTAAGTCTAGTTTATGTCAGCTGGTAAGCACGTTTCTTTTCCCTGTGCCCATCCAAGAATGGAGTCAGGGGACAGCAAGTTAGCACAGATATCATCCTGATAAAACAAAGGTGACTAGCAGGGCAAGGAGAAAGTAATCTGCCCGCTCCTGTTGGGATGAGAGTTTGCTGCACCTGCTATGAAGGTATGGATATTTACACCAGTGGTCTGCATGCTTCACTGCTCAATGCTCCTTCATTCACAGGGACAGAACTCATCACACAGAGACTGTCCAGGAGTAGTTCACTGCCAGATGTGTAAGGGAATACACCGTGTTCAGCACAGGGCTAGTGTCAAGGAGTTCTACTGCAGCTCTTTGCACAGTGCAGGCAGAGAAGCCTTTACAGGCCGCTTTACATGGCACTGACTTTCCCCCACAGCCTTAGGTACCTCTCTGGTCCTGCATTTGGGCTGGAGGTAAATCCAAGACACACCATAAGTCTGAAATCCAAGTCAGTATCAAGCTGACCTTTCCCAGGAATAGGTTCCAAGCAGCGGGAGAACGGCAGCCTTTCAAGTGAGAGAGGAGACACCAAGCTACCTCTAGAACTACCTCACCCGCTGGCAGGAGACAGCACAAGGCTTTGGCCCAGCAGTTACACTGCAAAGCTCCCCAGTTCAGGCCTGCTGTTGTGAAAGGTGTGAGCTGAGCTAACAGCACTCATTCCCTGGGAGAGAGTCCCACGTGTGTTTTTATTACTCTAAAGCTTCTACCGAGAGACAAATGAGTAGCTCAAGGAGATTACAGAGTAAGAGTGGTTGAGCTTTGGGGTTTTTTGGCAAGTAAGAAAGAAGTCAGTATGGGCTACAGTGTAAGAAACAGTAATAAACAGAAACAAAAAAGATTATGTGATTACTTAATCAAAACAAAGTATAATGTGACCTAAATTTTAAAGGAAGAGGAGTAAGGCAGCTATACAGAGCTCCTCAAAAGAGCACGTGCGCACATCAGGGTCAATTACACAAAGAAGAATAATCTGGTATTTGAGAAAGCAACAAAAAAACCTGTCGCTTTGCCTTTTGGTAAAAGAGCCCACCACACACTCTCTTTATGATAAACCCCAGAACTAACAGGATTTGCAGCATCACAAACTGTGTGTGGCAGCAGGACTACTACACTGAGGACTGAGAGGAACTTTTAGGGACTTCTCATGCTGTGGAAGCAAACTTCACCGCAGGCAGACAACAGCGAGGGCTAAATTTTGTGACTGAAACAACGTTGGGGAGAATCATGCGCTGCTGAAGCCAAGGATTTTGTAGGGATTTTTGTTAGACAGAAAATAAGCAAGGAAAGGCGGGCCAGAGGAGAGGCAGAGAGAACTGCAGGTCAGAAAGTAATTTAGCAGAAGAAATGCAGACATTAATCTAACAATGCCAACGAAATGAGACGTGGAGCAAAGGACCATTCTGGTTAATAGCAACTTCTTCAGTTTCTCAGAACAGTCACTGGGTTACAAAAACCAAACGTTCTTAGTCACCCTCCAAAACCCTCACACTGACATCAATTTTCAAATCAAATTAGTCTTTCCTCAAGTTTATTACTCGTTTGCATACACAAAGGTTAAGATTGATACATCACGCTGTCTTGCCAACCTCATAATTCTGCTCACATGTTCCACATCTTGGTATGTCCTGCAGGAATCCAAGACATAAAGCACCTTTTCCTTTCTGGTCATTCTCTGTGGCCCACTTTAATAATGACCAAAGTAACCTCCCCAGCTCCTGGCCTAAGCGTTGCCCTGGCTCAGCCCTTCTACTCTGTTTTTAACCAGGCCTCTCCCTTGTCTCTGCTGTGGTTGGTTGGGGCTCCTTCCTGCGTTTCCTCAGCCATCCCACCCACGTGGATGTGCAAGGCCCTTCACACTCTGGCTTGGCCCAAACCTTGCTGCCCATCTTCCAGCGTTTTCCCCCTCCCCACAGCTGTAACGAGCTTTATTCTCTGCTCTTCCCCCAAAATTCTCCTTGTACTCCAGGTTCTAGAAGAACCGACCTTTCTTCCCTAAGCTTGCAGATCCCACCAGGGGCTCCATGTCCCACCTCCCTAACACCTCGCTGGTTTCTCTAAGTCCCACACACTCCCTGCAACACACTGCACCTGTATGCAGATGCCCAGGGTCCACCTGCCCCACCAGGCCAAGGGACCCTAACCATGCTGGGCCCCAACATAGGTCTACAGCCCTGCCTGCCTGCAGGGCCATGGGGCCAAGCCCTCTTCCCTACTAAGCTCCACATGGGAAAATGAGAAACCAGAAAGGAAGGAATGCTCCTCACCCAGCCCAGCAGCTCTGCAACACACACAGTCCACTCCAAGTTGCAAGTTTTGGGTCATTCACTACCCACTGACTCAAAGTTTATGTTATACCATTCCTCTTGCTCTTACAGTCACTGCTGTCTCCCTTAGAGAAGAAACAAAAGAGAGACTAGAAAGTGGGAATGGAAAACAAAATCCAGATGGGATTATTGCTAAGGCTTCCCGTGCCCTACAACATAGATTTCACTCAGCCTTCGACAAAGGCTGCTCTCTCTAGGAGCACAGGCCTGTGACATGGGACACGGACATCAAGCAGAACAATTGCTATGGTACAGACTGATTCAGCTCACATTTGTTTCCTCCAAAGATAGGCACAAAAATTAGGTTTTTTTAGCAATTTAAAATGCTTTGGAAAATATTCTCAAATCTCAAAGCATTTTAACCGTATTCCCTGGCCATCCTGAGCAGGGAATAGTGGCATTGTAGCATTATTTCCCAGTTGTAACCATTTGACATACAGATGATGCCTCAGGCACATACTGTAAAGCTAACAAGCTATTTTGTAGTTGAGACCAAATATCAGACAATAGAAAAATATTTGTACTTCCACAATCACTGCAGGCTCACTCTCTCCCAGGCTCTGAAACTGTTTTGGAAAGTAATTATGCTTTTGAATGAGGTCAAAAGCCCAGTGTTGTGCAGACTGCTGGAGCCTAGCAAGTTGCTAAACCACAACCTCAGGGCTGGTTTCCTGAGACAGGGAGCATTTACCTGTTTCAGCGACCTACGTGGAGCTGGGAGATCTCACCGCTCGTACAAGTCACATCCAGCATGGTTCTTCCAGTGCCACACAGTAAGCCACTGGGAAGAGCTCTCAGGGCTCCTGGCTCATCATTCTCATGGAGTCTCTCTCTCACTTACTGTATTTCCTAATGTTATTAATTTTGGTATTAACATGTACATTTTTACTCTCATTATCTCCAATACTTTGCAATCACACTCCATTTGAAAATCCGTAATCAAGTAAGCTCTTATCCTGTTCAGATTAGGAAAGAAGCTCCCTTCTCTTACCATCCTTTAGGATAAGAGTAACTTCTATTTAAGTAAAGGACAGTCACACATGCCAAAATCCATCACTGGATTCCAAGGTGATTGCAATCACCTCTTAATCCAATCCCCATCTCCCTTATAAGCTGAAAATAATTCTCTTCCTTCTAATAGCCATTTTCCTTCACTCTCATAATAACCCACCACTGACGGTCCACAACCATCAGATTCCCAGGTTCACTTCTGAACCCAAGGCAGTCAGCTTCCCTCTCCTGCCAGTAACATAACGTGATCCTACCTCTCTGCCTCATCTTCTGAGCCCTCCTTGCCTTTTGGAAATAAAAGCAACGAAAGAGGGAAGGTGACAAGCTGCTCTTTAGACCACAAGTGCTACCAAAGCTGTCATTTTACTGCCTTCTTCCACAGCAGCTTTGCGCACACACTATAAACTGAAGGAAAGTTACTCTCTTCTTCCTACCATGACACTAGCAGCAACTTGCCTTCTTCCTCTGTTCAAGGTAAGAGAGGATGCAATGCAGGCACATGCAGCAGTCCCTATCTTCTGGAAGGAAATCTTTAATCTCTTCTCAAGTGCAGGACCCCACACAGTGGGAGCAGAAGTCTTTGAATTACTATGATCATTCACTGCCATGTACATCTGCAGAACTCCAAGGTGACTGCCACACCACACAACTGATGGGGCTTTTAAAATGCTTTTTGTGATATAACTACAAGATAGCACAAACAACTGTGTCTTTTAACTAAGAACTCAGAGCGTGATTTTGTTTTCATCTTGAGAGTGTCCTTCAAAGTTGGTTTTAAGGGAAACTGGCAGCAAAACTAAGTGAACAGAAAAGATGACAAGATATTACATATATGGCAGATTTTTTAATAGATTGTAAGTGAAGAGCAGAAGGACGATGCTTAGCCAGATGCCATTACAGTAACAGAAGTGAGATAAAACTAATGAATGAAGTGTACCCACAGAAAAAAAAAAATTAAAAAATAACCCATCTTCCGACTCTGTAATCATTTAGCTGAACAAATGAAACTCATCCAATCTGACAACTACACTAACATGTAAACAGCTCGTGGTAAGGCCTTACCATCAAGATCTGCCAGATCTTCCCAATCAGCCCATCCTACTTTGCTACAGCTGCAAAACACTGCAAGTTGTATTCTCTCTGTCTGGCCACTGCAGCTCCTCCTTCCTCACTTCATTAACATTTACTGTGCTGTCTTTTTAATTAAGCCAGAATACTACAGCAAAATTCATCAACCGCACCAACTGTGCCTGCTTCTCTTCATACCCTCTCCTGGCTCCTGTCCTTTTCTGAACAACTTGCAAGCCATGCTTGAAGGCATGCACAACTCTGCTGCTTTTGCTCCTTTAAGCTCAATCTCCTTCCATTTTGCCAGTATCCCGCTGTCCCACTAAGCGCCAAGTGCCATCTGTTTGTCCTCTGCTTCACCTCCCCCTTTCTCATCATGCTTCCTCTTCCTGCCTGAAATTTTCATTAAGCCCCTCTTACTGGGCTGCTTTGCACCTTCCTTCATCCTTTTCCTTCCATCATGCACCTTTCAGCACACACACCCCCCTAGGAGAGGTGGGTCTAGGAAGACATGCAGCAATTGTCACTGCTCAATAAGTGGCACTTGGTCACATCGCATCTCTGCTCTCCATCTGTGTGTTACCTGTTTCAGCTGCGGCCTCCTGGGAACACAACTTTCATTTCTGATTTGTCTGTGAAGTGCCAGGCACAGGCACGGTGCTAGCACCAAACAAGAAGAGTGAAGACACATTTATAGAGCACCTTTCATATGAAGTGATTTACAACCAATTTATGCTTTGCTCACCAGTGAAACGCAAAGCCCTCTGGGAGGAAATACAGCAACCCCGTACAATCTTTAGGACAGGAAATTAAGATCATTGCTATCCAATTTGAACTACAAGAGAATTTTAGGCAGGCAGATTGTAATTACAGTAGATTGTGTCTGGCTATATTGCACAGGCTAAATTTTGCAAAACATCACATTGACTTCCCTGCAAATGGCCGTGACCTCCATTTCACCTCTCTCCACTGAAATGCTGCATCTCCAGCTGCACCATGTCCTCTGTCAGCACATTAAGAACACTCCAATCAGGTCTCCACTTCCTCCAGCCTACCTGCTTTTCCAAGATTATATTCTTGTTCGCTCTTACCTGAGCCTGTCCCTAGGCAGTTTACATGAAAAATGCGTCTGAAACAATGTACTTAATGATTAAGAAATGTTCAATTTTAAGTAAACAGCAACATAAAAGAGAAAAGGAACATTCACATCTATACGTGCAACACTTGACTCACACTCATTTGTGGAACAGTCCAAATTATGGAGAATAACTTGGTACAATTTTCCATACTTGCACAAGATAGCATGTAACAATTTTCCATACTTGCTCATACACACACAAGATGACCAGCGACTCAGAAGACAACCAGGTGCCTCATTTCAGAAGAGTATTTCTAACATTACACGTCATGTTTAGCCATATGACTTCTATCTAACTCAACTTCTACACCAGAATATTCCCACGAAACCTTTAAGCTCAAAGTGTATGATAGTTTTGGGGCAGACTGTACAGAAAAAACAGGAGAAATTAAAATACTGTCCTCAGAGATGACAAAGAGGAAAAGAACTGGCTTGGATGCTTACCTGGAGATGACTGGGAGTAGCAGCAATAAAGACAGATAGATTCATGAGCAACAGTAACAGAAAAGCAGCTACAGACCCAGTGCTTATTAAGCGACAGTGCAAGACAACAGAACCAGCCTGCAAGGAGTCAGTTAATGAAACCTGAGGGAGATACTGTTAGACAAAAACAGGTTAATGAGGCAGTGACCTTGGCTTAACAAAAACAAGTTAACAAAGCAGTGGGCTTGAGAGTCTGGCACTGTGACTTAATGCAGCTGTTCATGACAGCGTTCTCATCATCTTCCATCACATGGCATCATATATTAGCTTCTCAACCACAGAGATCTGAGGAAGCAGTTCAAGAAACCCTGTGACCCTGAGATAAGAACCTTGTTACCTCCTCATACAAACCCAGGAGATACTACTGAGACTAGGAGAAAGGCTGGAAAAGGTAATTACAGAAGAGGAAAGGCTATGTATTACATCTGGAGAGACTCAAAATATCTTCTGTGTCACCAGTGTTGCTGGTTCTGCTCCAAGAAAAGGATTTCTAATGGATACAATGGCAGAGGACACCTGACTTAGAGAAGGGAAGCTGCTCTTAAGCATCCACTTTACTTAAACCTTCCAGCTCTGACTATAAAAAAAAAAAAAAAAATCCTTTTAGCAAAAAATGTAGCAGGAGGATTGTCAATGTCATATCAGAGATCTATCAAACATTTTTGAAAAAGGAAAAAACGCAGTTTCCATGCAGTGTCTTTACTTACATCAATTGTTTCAAAACAGCAGTTACATTGAAAGAAGAATCTCTTATTTTTTCTTGCTTGAAGTAATATAGCAAAAATTCAAAGGCTGCCAAACATTTATACTTGCGAGCAACTTCAATCTTGTGAGCAGCTCTACTGAAGAAAGCAGTACTTGTGACAGTAAGTACCTGTCACTCTTCCATCACTAAATGGCAGACAGAATACACTAAGGAAGTTATATCCTCTACAGGAATTGGCTGACATCTCAGGCATCTAACAGAGTAATCACACAAAAACACAAAGTATTTTCCTTGCCTCTGATTATTTCTGCAGCAGTAACAGTTGTTTGTATTACTAAGAACAGGTTAAAAAGTCTTGAGGCAGAAATATATTTTAAAAGATGTGTCTTTATGCAGACAAAAAATTGAGTATTTAAATATATGTTGCGCACATTTTTTCAGTCTCAAAATGACCAGGTAAAACTGTGAGAACTTGTTCTGAAGGAAGTCTCAATGCCTCTTCCATAATCTCAGGCAGACATTTTGCTTGCTACTTGATAGTACATGGCTTGCACCATATGGTCTTACCACAGAAATAAGCTTGAGGCTTTGGCTCTGCAGTGAGATGTATGTAGGGATGTCAGGGATAAAGTCTGAGGAACTGAACTGCCTTTGAATAGAACCAAATGGTTTAAAGCATACCACAGCCTGGGTTTATTTAAGGGCTTGAAATTTATTGGGGAACATAAGTGTTTGCTTTCAAAATACTTCTGAATGTTCTGTATTCAGGCTTCCCCATAGACAGAAAAAAAATCTCAAGCTTTGATACAACAGGCATTTTTTTAAAGTAGTGTGTTTGTGCACAACTGTCAATTGTAGCTCAATTCAATGGGTGCCAGAACAGACATCCCACTGCAAAATCCAACAGGTCTTTGTAAAAATGCTGCTCTGTTGATGGGGGAAGCAAAGGTTTGGCCTTAGGTAACTGATACCATCAATCTTCTCCTCCAATAGCTTCCTCCCATGTCCTGATTCATAAGACTCCTTTAAAATTACATTTCCAGCCTTGTTGTGCTACTCTGTACAGAGGACAATTTACAGGAGAGAAAAATCTGCCTGGTTCAGAGCTGCTCTCCAGATGTGAAAGACCAATTCCCCATGCCAGCCTATACTGTTCAAAGAACAAAAGCAAGACTTCTGTTTCTCAATGAAAAAAAAAAAAAAAATCTTTAGTGAAAAATATCACACCTTCCTTCATATGGTTAGTGTCATACAACTAAATTAAGACCATAGGGCTCTCAGAATCAGAAGTCTTCACATTCTTCTGACAGGTTCTGATTTGAATTCAGAATGTGGCTTCATACAGGAAAATTGTACTTGCAGTTTTCCTTGTAAACATTCTCAGCTTTGTTGTAATAGCTGTGGTAATGTGGGCTGAATGCACAAAATACGTTTTATAATTTCTTATTCAGCCAGCTGCTAAAACACCAAATGATCTACGTGACATACGATATGCTGGAGTTGCTCCATTTATTACAATGTATAATTTCTCAAGAACAGCAGCTTTAGATGATCTGCACTGCTGAATCACAAAACTGCAATCTGCTTTGCCCTTATTTAACACAGGTGAATTATTTGTAAATATGACTGACTTTTTTTATTTTTAGCACCACATTTGGGCCGTGTCTTGTGGCAAGCTTACACATCAGTGAGGTACAATAGTAGAGTCATTAAAATGGCATCTGAAGCTTTTTTTCACGAACACAAGCCAAAGTCAATATCCCAACCGTTAAATAATGCATTTCATAATTATAGCAAATATTTAATTTTCAAACAGATATCCTTTTCCTCTCTCAGAATCAACAGCAGCAGTTTAACATGATGGTTCACAATTAATAAGGACCCAGGAGAAAACCTCACACAATCAGTACTTTTCATCTACATATTTATGAAATTTCTTCAATTATTCATGCAATATTTACTACTGGGAGTGGTGAATATGACAATCATCTCTGCTGGAGAACCAGTCAGTTCTCCTTAAAATGTTGCAAGCAGCATAATTCCATTCTAAAACTGTTACATGGAGATTAAGGGACCTCTTTAGGACCTGGATGTTCTGCATGAAACTACTGTTTTCCATTAACTGAACCATCATTTTCCTAATTGATCAACCCCCACACTCCTCTTCAGAAGCCCAGACTTGCAGCCACAGTGTGAATCACCCTGCAATTCCTAAGAGATACCCAATCTTACTGAAACCTCTCTCTGATGCAGTAGTTACCTAGCAGCAAAACCTAGCAACCCTGTGCTATGAGATTCATCCCAGAGTGATCATCATAAAGTAGTATCTAAAAGATCTTCTAACTATGCCATCCAAAGGTATATAAAAATGCAACGCAAAATGCTCAGACTTCTAACCGTTCAGCTATATAAATTAGAAAGGTCTACCCAACAGCACAACCAGCTATTTATTTGATTGTTCAGCGAGGTGCCATTTGCTCAGCTCTCCCAACAAAGACAGAAACAACCCACACCCAGACAGCATGTGCAAAACATTTAGATGCAACTAAGATTAATTCAAAACCCTTCCTTACCTACAATTTAATGTTGGAGCAATTAAATCCCTTAGTCCCTATAGCTGGTGGATAAATGCAAAATTCTTCACGCACAGGTCCTACTCAGTTGCTTAGAACCAAAGTCCTAGCAAACTAAACACTTCCTCTCCTTTTTCTTCTACAACATAGCAAGCACTTTCAACCACCTTAGTGTGACCAGTACAGCCACAAAAGACAGAAAGACAGACAGACCTAAGCCCTCCTTGTTGTGAGCTGTCCATCTACATCTTACCCAACAGTACCTCGTGCACAACCTTCACCTGAGGGGAAGGGCATTACTCTCAAGGACAGGTACGATGGTGCCAGGAGGAGAAAGAGAGAATGTTAGTCAGCATGTAGCATTTTCCCTCAGGGATGGGATGTTCTTACTCCAAATCAGGGAATAGCAAAAAGTGGAACTAGGTTTCTTACCTCCTTAGTAAATTCCGTCTACATCCTGTAACATCTCTTGTTAGCTATCTGGGGCAGTTCCCCAAACAGCTTACTGGGAACCTACATGCTTCACTCTATTGCTGAAGACTCCACCAGGTGACCCACACTTAAAACATTTGTCCCAATGACAAAAGCTGCAAAGCTCCTTTGCAAATGTAGCCTAAAGTGTCTGACCCCTCCCTGAGCCCTCATGTTAGTTTAGCATGCTCCAATTCCCCATATATAGCTGTACATACACTTCTGAAGGTGGGCTTGGGGCCAAGCAGCTTTTAGAACCATGGTTCAGGCACAACAGGACTACAATCTTTGGATGTGCCCTGAAACTCCTATCATGCAGAGGTCAGAAGTGTGCAGTGTAAAGAGAATCCACATCTTTACTGAAACTCTTCATTCTTCCCTCACACTAAACATTAGGTTTTCCGAATGCCTTTGTACTTGCATACTGAACAGCGTGGCTGCTTACCGGTTAGCTAAAAAGCTGTAGTCTTCTTTTTTAGGAGAATAGGTAGGAAAGCATGAGCTAAGTGCCAACTTACTGCTTCGCTTTACTTAAAGCAAGAAAATCTATCCTCCAGTGAGAAGGGGGAAAAGGTAATTCAGTCCTTGCACCAGTTAAGCTCTCAGCTTTCCTCCGGTAGTAGTGAAGGGAGTAACAGGGGTGTGGACACTAAAGAGTACATCTGACTCAGATCCTTGCCAAATTGCCACCTGCCAGTAACAGTCATCACCAAGCTGTAAGGTACAACTGGACAAGGAATACTGATAGAAAAGACCTCTGGCACACATCCCTGAGCTGCTAAGTCATACATTTACCTATTAAAAAAATACATAATGGACCATGACAGCACTTTTAAGAGAATGGTTTGGCCACAGTGAAAAATAAGAAGCCAAAAAGAAAACAAATACTCTTGTGGTTCTTGTCCTTCAACATTAACAGGAGCTTTATCCATGCCACAAGAGCTACCTGTGTGCAGCCCACATACACCCTGATGGCCCACGTTCTGAAACCCACACGCTGACAGAAGTGCCTTCTGAATTCATCTGCCAGTGAGGGAGGACAAGCAATAATGCTGCAAGATTTGCTTTTGCTTCCAATTTCTAAATTCTGAACATAGAGATGTTATATATAAAACATTTATTTTTCTTATGTACAGCCATACCCACAACAGCCACTCTTACAACCAGTTCTGACTATGGTCAGCAACTGATTTTAAACACTCCTGTGAGCACAACCGAGTCATTAACATCTTCAGATAGCGCTGCTTACCTTAAATCTTTCTGAAACCCCTTCAGTGATGCTGATTGTGAATTCAGCTATTTTAGGAGTACGGAACTTTCCCTTCTTCCGGTCAGGTTCATATTCTGTTTTTGTTTTGACCACAACCTTTAAAAAACAAAAACAAACTGTCTGTTGAAACTAGCCAACTAGCCACAGGAATCTGATTTATTCATTAACTCTTCTTCTGCTTACTTATAAGTGCATGTTGCACAATTATTTTCCCCAAGCTCTGTGCAACTCTTCTTTGGAAGCTGTAAATTTGGTTATTTTTCCTGTCAGAGCAATTAACCAAATTCTCTCTCAAAGTGGTTTTGATGGACCTACAAGAAGATTTGTTACGCAACAGTTTCACAAACATTCAGTTTTTTCAGCCGTGGTGCAATTGTGCTGCTATACCAGGCAAGTGTCTACTTAGTTCAAATGCAAATCGTGAAGCTTCCCACTTTGTGTAGTCTGAAAACAGCCACCTCCATTTGCTTCAGGAGATTCCATTAATGGAATTTCAAACTGGAGACCAAGAGGATGAGACAATTATTAAAGAGTGGCCTTAGAAATCTAGCAGATGATGATGCCGCCAGCAACCATGTTCTCTGATGGCAGCATTTTGATTTTAAAAGAGGTGAAATGACCCATCTAGTTGCTATTCACTATGTGCTAGACTACAGCTCTTCACATTCTTATTTTTAACATCTTTTAAATTATCAGCTGCAAGCAGCAAGATGCAGAGAAACCCTTGCGTTAATGAAATTTCTTGAAACCCAAGGCTCTACAGCTTACCCTTGCTATAAGATATTTTTCCAAGCTACACAAGCCACCACCTTACCTGTATTCCTAAAATATTCATTACGTCAGACATATCTCTAGTGCTCTCCTAGGCATTCTAACTATACAAAAATTTCACATACCTAACCTATTTGCCTCATTTTTGTCTCCTACAATTTTTCAGGGTCTTGTTCCAAGTATTATTCTCAAGATAGGGTGCAGTTTATCATACTGACAGTGCTATTAGGTTTTGCTCAATTTTCTCTGTTGTTCCAAAGAAAAAATATCCAGACTCTTTTAGAGCAGCCTGAACTATCAATAGCAACTACATTATTCTGAAATTAAGATTGTGATGTTTACAGGTAGTCAAGCACTGAAATTAAAGCTTTGGTTTCCCTTCTACTCACTTACCTGAAATGGAATCTGGAATGTGTAACTGTACCTAGACTAAGAACCACAAAGCTTCTTATACACATATGTGCAGGATAGAGGTTTAGAAACTACTTTACCTATTTTCAGCTGTAATTAATAAGATAAAAATTATTAACTACGTAACTTCACAATTGCCTAGGAGCACGGTGGAAGTAAACTGTCTGAAGATTTCTGGAATGCTTTTTAACATTTCCCTTCCCGTCCTCCCCCATTTATGTTGCATAACCTCAGGCAACTCAAATCACATTCAGCTGACACTGAATGTACAGTTCTACTGCTTGGTTACGTAATGTCTTCTTTTGTTTAACATACCTAAATATGAATTTAAATCAGTTCATCCTTTTAATTTAGAAGCTGTCAAAATCATCAAATTCTTAGTGCTGTAGTCGCTTCTGTTGAAGAAGTTAATGCTTCACTGCCATGCTGGAGCCTTGTAAGTGAATAATAAGCACAGACCTATGAAGAATGTACCCCTATTCATTATACATGGCTGTCTTCATAGCTCAGAATTTGATCTGTGTGTCAATCTTGACTTCATGCTGGTTTGTTTTTTTTTTTTTCCACATCAGTTGCTCTACTACTGCCTTTGAGTCTGTAGGAACCAGTTAATATACAATGACAAGACTAACCAGTTACAGAAGGCAATCAGCAGAAACAATAAATACATGTTATTTTTCCCTCTCTGTATTTGCCAAAGGAAAGGAAAGAAAAACTAAGATACAGACAGTGGGTAAAGTAGAGGAGTCAATCAAATATTCCTTTACTTAGGCTTCTAGCCCAGTTGTACAGGTGCTTTTGCTGTAGACAAATGCCGCTGTGAAGCTAGGAGGAGTTCCACCCCATTCTAGTGGATCAAACAGGCTGGCACAAAACCTCGTGGGGTCACCACAGAGGCTCCACTCAGGTTAAACCTATTACTGTAGAGGTCCCTAGTTCAGACTTCGCCTTAGCAGTGCAGGAACGTCAGGGGTTGGTCCTTGGTAATTAGTTACATCCAGTCACCAGCTGGCAGGTGTACCAGACACAGAGAGACTTAACTTGTTTTAAAGCCATGGGGTGCAATTTTGTCCTCAGTTACAAGATTTACACCCACATAACCGAGGGCAGAAAATGGACCCTCAGGCTCTCTAACAGCTGTTACGGCTTACTGCATTTATTGCATTTATGCCTGCCAACTGGTCACCACACACAGCACAGAACAATGTTGATAGCAATTAAAACGGAGGTCACAAATTTATTTGTATTGCCTACAAGCAACACCCTACCGAGGCAAATTTCATAAGCTAAAGTTCTTTACCCCAGCATAAGATTATATAAATTTTTATGAGCTATGAGGAATACACAGCTATCAGTTTATCTCGAGGTAAAACAGGGCTTGTGGAAGACACAACGCCAAAAATAAAAATCAGCATGAAGATATTACTGACCATTTCCCAGGTAAATTTTTTTATTTTTTAGACTGCAAAGCTTTTTTGCCAGATGAATATGTAAGAAATGTGCAAGTAAGTATCCTACTAAAACAGAACACTGAAAAACAGAACACTGAAATACCCTACTGCTGTATGCCTTACCTGTAGGAACACTTAACTGAATTCTTTATTATGAAGAGAATAAACATATTTAATCACATCATCTTCCTAAATCCTTAAAATTGAATCCTTTGTAATCAAGCCATGTAATGAAGAATCCAGGATGCGCACTTCCCTTCCGACCTGTGAGCAGCGTGTTGGACCACTCCCTTCCAGCTATGGAGCATCTGAATCACCTATTTGGAAGGTTGTGAACCACATTTTATTAAGTGTGCAGATGACACCAAGCTAGGCAACTGTGTTGATCTGCTTTAGGGTAGAAAGGCTCTACAGAGGGATCTGGACAGGCTGGATCTATGGGCCAAGGCCAATGGGATGAGGTTCAACAAGGACAAGTGCCTTGGGTCACGACAACCCCATGTAATGCTACAGGCTTGGGGAAGAGTGGCTGGAAAGCTGCTTGGCAGAAAAGGACCTGGGGAGACTGATCGACAACCGGCTGAATATGAGCCAGCAGTGTGCCCAGGTGGTCAAGAAGACCAACAGCATCCTGGCCTGTATCAGAAACAGTGTGGCCAGCAGGAGTAGGGAAGAGATCATCCCCCTGTACTCAGCACTAGTGAGGCCACACCTGGAATATCGAGTTCAGTTTTGGGCCCCTCATTCCAAGAAAGGCAATGAGGTGCTGAAGTGTGTCCAAAGAGGGGCAACGACGCTGGTAAAGGGTCTAGAAGACAAGTCTTACAAGGAGCAGCTGAGGGAACTAGAGTCATTTAGCCTAGAGAAAAAAGAGGCTAAGGGGAGACCTTATTGCTCTCTAAGTACCTGAAAGGCGGTTGTAGAGAGGTGGGGGTCAGTTTGTATTCACAAGGAAGAAGCAACAGGACAAGAGAAGATGGCCTCAAGTTGTGCCAAGTTGTGCCAAAGGAGGTTTAACAGGAAAGGCTGTCAAGCACTGGAGCAGGCTGCCCAGGGAAGTGGTGGAGTCACCAAGCTGAAAGGTACTTAAAAGATGGGTAGATATGGCACTTAGGGACATGGTTTAGTGGTGACCTGGCAGTGCTGTGTTAACAGTTGGACTTGATGATCTTGAAGGTTTCTTCCAACCAGAACAGTTCTACGAAATAAGTTGCCAAGGAGAAAACTCAGTGATCTGTTCTCATCTCATTCTTTCAGCTTGTCTGGGGCCAGCATTAACTTCCTAGTGAGGCACAGAAGGAACACGGAATTCTTTCTCTCTGTGGCCAGGCTGCCCATGTACATCTTGCAGAGACATAAAGCAGCACTTTCTCCCCCTATTAGGGAGGCTTTTTCCGGACAGAGAAAATTTCCATCTTTCACAGAGACACACAGTACCTCCCAGATCCAAAAAAGAAAGAGAACAGAAAGGGCTATGATACCATAGCATAGGGAAGCTTGCATTTGTATGTTTATGTATTTCACACAGCAGTACTGAAATCTATATATGCTCATTGCTAACACTTCCCACTGCTTTTTAATGCAAATCACTACTACTGGATTTTCATTAGCTTAACTGTTCGGTTTTTTCCCCAGAGAGAATCAGCATGTCTTAAAACACCCTGTATTTCTTGACATTTCTAAGCCGCTCATTACACGTAACCTATTCTTTTGTTGTTTGCCTGAGATTTGGGTGTGATTCTCCAGGGTGGAAACTAAAGCCTACTGTACCTTATCGGGAGGTGGGAACTGGAGCTGATTGACATCCAGGGGTGTGATCAGGGGGATGGTGTCAAATCCATCCTCCAAAAGGGGCTGCTTTGTGCTCTTCTCGCTGAAATTATTCCCCAGTTTCACCATTCTTCCAGGATAGAGAGATTATCTGCTGGCACACGCACAGAAGCGCAGAATGTCAGGAACTGGGGATGCACCAGACACCCCCCCCCCGGCCCCGAGGAACACGAAATACCTTATGGCAAGAAAAAAAAATAAGTTACGCGTTGGTCGCTGTACCTCGGTTACGTTTGGGCGTTTTCAGGAGTAAGAACGATGGCCAGCGCTTTTACTGACAAAGTTAAAAAAAAAAAAAAACCTCACGCCACGCCAAAAACCAGCAGCCACCCCGAGCCCTCCACACGCCGGCCTGAGCCGGACCATGACCCGAGCCCGGCCCCGCTGCGGCATCGCCCCTCAGCCCGCGGCAGCGGGAAGGCTCCGGTA
>JAVSBS010010458.1:0-35997 GCA_033124195.1 Coracias cyanogaster
CTTGGTAGTAACTCTAAACGTTAAATTTAGAGTGTCTGCTAAAAGCAGACTCTGTCTGCGAAAACATGCTGTTAATTTCAGAAAGTGCAGTTAGTTAGAAGAGACTCAGCTGAAAAGGAAAATCACTGAAACACAATTGGTTTGGTTCTAACTATAACCAGGACAAATAGCCATATAATAAAAAGGATCTGATCTAAAACTTCAGTCTGTTCCCTAAATGTTGAAGTTCTTTTGTCTTATCACTATTCACAAATATCTATTTGATATTTAAAATTCAGTGCTCACTAAGACCTGTTTTTTATGAGGATAAAACAATCAAACAAGCAAACAAACAAACAAGCAAAAACCAAATCCAAAACCACAATACCTCGGAAAGAATCAGAGATTTCTACCGTGAAAAACTGAACTAAGTAGCAGGATGTGTTTTTCACTGATTATGCTGGATGGGATATTTGTGACCTAATTTAGGCATCTAAAAGTTGTGCTTCCAAGCCTGGGCTAGTCATTCTGTTTCATTTATACACAAAGGAGGCAAAAGGGCACCTCTATGCCCTTGTCTCCAGATTAACGTTTCAGTGGACTGCCCTGTACTACTATTTGTTTCCATATGTTGATTAGAAGAAGACCTTTGGCTGACTGGTTAAGGTTTAGCCACAACTTTTAAGCTTTTAAATTAGATTTAATTACTCTTACCACTGTTTTTCTCCTTAAATGGCAATTTTATTATACTTCTACTTGGGAATTGTTTTGAAAATGGTAATTAATCTCTAATGCGCAATACCTATTTTAGGATAAATATAAATAAAACATAATATAGCCTAAACTTTCCACATAACTTCATAAATTTTCTCAAGCCTTTCAGAATTATAAAAAATAGTTGGTTTTGCTAGCAGGTTATATTAGAAAAGGATCTATATATCTCCATGAGTGTTGCTTGAAATCATTATTGTATCTCAATGTTTTAAGAGAGAGAAAATCCACTTCCACATATTTCTGACTTATGCTGTAACTCTTACCATTACACCATCTCATGAAACACAAACACACAAAACAAACCAAAAAACCCTTTGAAAACTTGTTATTAATATGTAAGCCCAAACCAAAATCAACATGAAATTGAAGAATTAAAGAGCAGTGTGCATCACTTAGCAGATATCAAAGATGATTTTTTTTTATTTACTTATGCTAGTAGCAGTGTTACTTGTTATCGTCCTTCCTATATACCCACCAAAACAGTGAAGAGGAAAGTATAAGAAGAAATAGGAACCTTGCTAATGGAATAAAGAATACGAAGGAAATAACATTATACACATAGTATCTCCACAGACATCCTAATACAAAACAAGACCATGAAGAGCTGCAAATGAGTTTAAAAAAAGAAACCGCGTACAAAGCTGTTGAATGAAACTATTTGTCTTCATTAGCTCTGCCAGGTTGGAGTACCACAGAACACAAAAGTGTCTGCACATGAGTTCACATACATTCACCTCTTCTCACAAAGAAAAGTAAGAAAACACACAGTTTTATCAGCATGCTCATACATCAGAATCTTTGCTGAAGAACAAAAGGAAATCACCTAAGAAGAACTAAAAGCAGTAGTATCAGGCTTTCACTATTTTTAGCAGAGAAGACAAAATGGCTACCGATTATCCTTCCTAGATCTATGATTCCTCTGCAGCTAGTGATTTAATGACAACACATGATTTAAAAGCAAACATTCTGCATAACAAGTTCACAGAAATATATTCATCCTCTCAGGTGTACATTGGGCAAACAGGAGTTAGTTCTTTTAATGGGCCTTGCATCAATTCCTTTACAACAATTTCTAGTTTTACAGTAATTATTTTCTTAACATGTGGTAATTTATGTTCTCATCTCAGCTTTTTATTTTACTCTGGGAAAATAATGCAAGATTTCTTACCACCCTAAATATAACCTGGGGCAAGAAACACATGACAACTATGTTTTTTTCTGTTTAGAAATCATACACATTTGTTAAAAATTGTTATTTTCCTTCATTGCCATTACAGCCCTAATAATGAAGCATAGTAAAAGTTAGACTAGCCTATCTCCTGCATGCTACTATGTTAGTCAGTAAACTGAATTCTTGGAGAGAATATGAATCAAGGTAATCATAAAGTAAAACGTCCTCAATACATTCTGGAGTTGAATTGCTTGGAAATTTATGAAGTTAAGATATATGCCTTTGTGTTAAATAGTTCTTAATGGATTCTATTTCCCATTATTACTTAGGGGGGAAGACCCAATTTAAACATAGGTAAAGATGCAATATATATGAACTCTCCACCTTTAACATTATGAAATGCTGTTTTAAAATAGCTCTCAATAGAAAAGAACCTGTGTTGGTTGACAAAAACAAAAACAAAATCTAAAACAAACAAAAAACCCCCAACCAACCAAACAAAAAAACCTCAAACAAACAACATTTCTTAAAGAAGTTATCACAGTAATAGCTCACTTTGTTTCAAGTATTTGTTTTAGAAAATGTTTCTGTTCTTTTCATGGATCATCATAAACACTGTCCCTAACAAGCACTTCTGTTGCTAGTTATTGCAACTACTGAATTGATAAGACTTCTGTTAAGTATGCCTTAGTGGTAAGTATATATTACTGACAAACTAAAATGATTTCAAATTTAAAATTTGCTCTTACTTTGTTATCTTCATTCTGATTTTCTGTCTCTAATAGCCCAAATTATTTTGAAATAATTGCTTTATGTTGAAAATACCTGTTTCACTGAAACTAATCAAGAAGAAGTATTTTAAAATGTAATAGAGTCTAGGTCAAGGAAGAAATGCTAAAAGACCAAGAGGGCTCATGGATATATGAACCACATCAATACATCCCCTTCAACACCTCCCTTTCCCCAACCACATCCCTTTCATTTCATTAATAAATGATGACATAATATTGTATTTTGCTTACCTAATTTTACTTTTAAAAGACTTACATAATTTCCAAGTAAAGCTGGTGGCAATAAGTATATACGAATTTTTTTAATTCTTTGTCTAATTAAGATTAATTTTCCTTGCCTAAACCCGTCATATGCTGTCAGGACGCTGTACTGTAAGCAGTGGAACATCTGTATCCCATAGTCCCTGACTACATACATTAGAAACGCACTATTTTCCATAGTTTATAAACCAGTTCTTCCTTCCGTGTAATTACAGTAAGTCCTTGATGAGGGAAAGCATTAAAATCAGTGGGAGAAATAAGTCAACGGTGAAGTGTTGTTCTGAGTTCTTATCACACTGAGCCATAAATTGCCTCAGCAACTGAAAAACTTCACTGTCAAATCCTATGGTTACGAAAGAGAAGTAAAGGTATCTTGCAGTGTAGTTCTTGTGAACATTATATCCCTTCTCCACTGACAATCTTCTATTTTAACTCTTCAGTAATTAAATGCCTAAGTTGTAGATTGCTTCAATACTTTGTGTGCAATGGATTTATCCCTCATATATTTAGTCGATACAGGAAAATTCTTTGTAATGACATCTGCAGATTAAGCAGTAGTGTGAAGGCTACTTATCTCTAATCATTGGCCTTGTGGATGAATAATGAAAATGTTGCTTAACTTATAACCTTGCTGTGCAAGTAACTCTGGAGAGAAATCTTTTCCACTGTATCTGTACGTGCCACCAGTGTTGTTTCTCAGGTTTCCTCTCAGGGTTTTTTTACTTCCAAGGTTCAGTGGTGAGCTAAAAGTCTACTCTGTTCTAATATGCTCGCTTTCACGTCCCATTAAAATTCAGTTATTTTTGCGGACTAGTGAGCACGTTCAGAATTAAATTTCCTGGTGATTTGCATTGGTAGCGATGACTGATACGAGGTTCTGACGTTGCATTACTTCACATAAAGGATGAAATCAATGCATTGTAAGACAATCCCATATTTCATCCCCAAGTTTAGCTGGTAAAATTTACAGAGTAAATTATGATTAAGTTAGTACGTATACGTATGTGGCATCAGCTAATTGTTACCAACATAATACCTATAAACAAGAGTAATTAAGTCTTCCCGTTATCTTCATTCAGCCTTGAAAACAACATTCTACGAGTAGGATTATCCATATAAGAAAGCAATCTAATGTCCTCTACCAATTTTTTGTTCTGGGTTTTCAGCCCTTCCTGATTCAAGAAGCCATGCAAAATGTCAGGAATTTTGTTCACTGTATCTTGCTCACCACAGGCATACAGAGATGGTAAAATCTGAGGGAGGCAGAAGGGATTATCTTAAACTTCTAAGGGATTGGTTAAATATAGAAGTGCAAATTTAATTAATCTTAATTTGACATACTTTTATATGGTTAAAGTTCAAAACATCAGGATATACAGCATGTATTTCTTCAAGAGTAAATGTCTGGCTCTAAAACTGGAAGCACTTCCCTGTATCCATATAAGAGGGACTGCAACATTAATACCAGTGAAAATGCTTATCAGAACCACATGAAAATCAGAGAAAGCTCAGTGGTTTTGATACCACAATGCCTGAATAAAAACCAGGTAATTCAACCTGAAGCTAAGAATCAAATGTGAGTTTTCTGCCACTTATTTCTATGTGCTACATAAAATTTAGAGACCTTTGAACTGAGGGCTAGGCATCTGCTGATGCAGATAGAGCTGTAACTGAATTATTTATGTATCATTGAAATTATTACTAGATGAACATCTGTATCTTTTGACACTTCGCTATCTTTAAAAACACACACTGTTTTTACTTCAAAGAGGATTATTATGAAGCTAAATACATTAGTGGTCATGAAATAATCAATCAGTGATAAGTTTATATTAGGAAGAGATTATTCCTCTGTGCATGAGGGAGAAGCAAGAAAAAAACCACAACTTGTCCAGCACATGTTCTTATCTCCCAGTCAGAAGGATGTGTGCATGCAAGTGTGGTCTCAATGTCAGAGAAGGAAATAACTTTCCATTCTGAGGTTTTCATGATGAATATGACAGCTGCAATACTCAGTTTTACAAAACATAGTTACTGTACAAAAATAGTTTTATTCTGGGACATAGTTTCAGCATGGTGTCTAGTTTTAAAGATTAAAGATGCCCATCCTTAGGAAACCCTGGAGGAACAAGTCTCTGCAGAGGAAAGGAACCAATTTTCTTTTAAGTTTTCTTTTATCTTTTTCTATACAATTTAATTGTGATGACCCAGATAGGTACTTCATGCTATCAATTTTTGTTATTTTCTCGACAGGGAATACAGTTTAATGGAAGCTACAGTAAATGGCAAAATATTTACCACCCATAGGAATTTTTAGTAAACATCATTATATTCATATCACAAGGAGTTGTTACTTATGGAACAAAGAATAAAATGTATTTTGAAAGCAAGAGGCATAAAAATAATTTCTATGGAGAATGCTGTAGTAGTTTTCACTGAGACAAAATTGAGAATAATCTGTGCTGTACCACAGACACCCAAAAGGGTGACTCTAAACACAGTTAATTCTGGAAAGAGAAGAGGAGAAGATTTTTCGGGGGTGACAAGGAAGATGAAATTGTGATTTCTCTAAACTGGCCATTCAGCTACTTCTTTTCTAGCTTTTACCCTTTCAGGATATCACTGTTTTCCACTTACCGATATGATGTTTGAATTTCCTAACTGCTTCATCCAAGTAAATAGGAACTGTGAATGTTTGTGTCAAGGTTAAATTTAGATGTATAGGGCAAATTATATTCTCAGTTTCATCTCACTGTAAATACTGAGTAACTGAAATCAATGGACCTACTCCTGATTTATATGAGTGTTAGTAAAGGCAGAATTTGATGCCTCTGAGGTCAATACCAAGGGTCTTGTACACAAACAATTATATTAACTTCTAACAGCTCTGCAGCTATGTCAAGGATACTGCTATGTGTAAAGCTGCAACATTTTATCCAGAGTGAGAATTAACTGAATCCAGAATAAAGTCCTCTTAATGGCATTAATAAGCTTTCATAATGGAGGTGAAATAAGTTGCAGCAACAGTAACAGCCTTCCAAAATACATATGCTGGTCACTTTAATGCTGTTACAGTATACATTCTCAATCAGAAACATAAACATTACCTGCATGAACATGAAGCCATGTCAACATTGAAAGGAGCCTTTGTTTCCTTTTATGAATTCAAAAGATTAGAAAGTTTCAGTGAAATATATCATAGTGCATCAGATTGCAAAGGCTAGACAAAATTGGTTATTTTTAGTTTATATTTTAAACCTTATTGTCAAGTAACTGTTACTTGAAATTATTACAAATGCAAGTAAATTTTATAGATATAATGATCTGCCATCCATTTGACAAATTTAAGTTTAGCTTTTAATATGTTACTCAGCACATGGGCAATATTTTCAAGTGGGAGAGCTAAAAAAGCAGTGCTTAAATTAATGCCTAATTTTCAGAAATACTTTTCAGGTTGTTATAGATTTTTAAGTGTAAATGAGATAGGTGCTGGAAACTATGCAATTCTGTATCACAAACAAGAATATTTCAGAATGAAAAATATAACCAGTGAAAAATTAAATAAAATCTAACAGTTTAGAATGCAGTAGATTTATGAAGTCTGGTCTGTGAAGACTCTTTTGTAGTTATATTATTTGTCAAATTCTAAGAATCATAGAAGGCCTGATTACAATTTTTCTTTTCTCCAAAACCAATTTATTCACTCATCTGGGTAGGTTTTCTATTGTCTGGTAGTCTAGCTGATTCGTTTCGAAACTTTCTACTGGCATATTTAGGTTTTCTTCTCTTTACTTATTTTCACAAAGCCCATAGAAATGGAAACCTCTTCAACCTCCAGCCATATGTTGAAGTTTGTTAAAGCGGCAAAAGAAGAACAAAGCTGATTAGAATGGGACAGAGGAAAGCAATGCAACTGTTCAGAGCTTGTTTTCATAGAAAACTGGCTTCAAATGTGAGCGCCCTGCTGTCTGAATAAGAGGATGCAGGGAACCTGGCACACCTCCCTGCTGGTGCTTTTGTACAGCTCACAGGCAAATAGAGACATAGATGATCCTCCATCTCAACTCTTATTAAGGAATGTGACCACTACTATAGGCATAGTAGAGCATTGTCCTTTACAGCTCTTTGGCAGATCCTATTTATCGAGAATAAATATGGATTGAAACTATAGTTAGGACTAGGTAGCAAAACCTGCCTAAAACTAGCTGGTACAGAAGACACTCAGCTATGGAGAAGCCCTAATACATAGGTTGGAATTATGGAATTCAGCCTAGCAAATGGATTTCATCTTCCTATAGCATACTTCAATACACCCTGAAGGCTCAGATCGAAGTAAGTGTACTGAATGCCATCCTAAGCACAACAGTTTTATTCAGGGATAATCCCTTTGGTTTATACTTCAGTCCTAGCTACCCTTGTCTGAACAAAAAAAATATTGATCAAGCAAACCCAAAATAAAATCTATATTTAAAATAAAGAAATAGGCCACTGAAGTCATGCTTCATGAGTATTGAATAGCCCTGGGACAAGTCCTATCTTTACTTAATAAAATGTCTCACCCAACTTTGTTATCAGAGGCAAAGAGAGCAAAATATCATATACAGCTTTTCATGGACTATTTGTCTTTTTTCTCTTGCTATAGTTTGTATAATCTATCATCGGTATTTGCATAGGAGTAGAATCCAATTTGCACTTAAGTATGCTGGTCACTGATGGGTTCCCAAAGTAAGAAGAAATTATCAATGTCATTGACCTTAGCAAGTGATTTGTGTGTGCTGCTTGCAGCACCACTGCATACATGACAAACTAGTAGGACAAATATTGGGCGCATAAAGCAGAGCTGGGGGATTAGTGGAACATGAAGAATATTTTTATTTACAATACAGAAAGATTAATAATCAGTTCCATCAGAGGAAAGCATGAATTTAATGTAGGGCCCAGTATTTTTTATTTCCTCCTTCTTGCTCCTTCTTTCCTTGTTCTCACAACATAACTGGCCTGGTGTTTAATAAAAATATTACAGATTATTTTGAAAGAGTCACAGAAAGAAGAGGAATAAATTTATCCTATCTTTTCATCCCTTATTACCTAAACTTCCAACCTGATATTGATAACCAGGATAATTTTTTATATATTGTTCTATCCAAATGACATCTATAAGTGTATTCGCCTCTTATTTATTTCATTTCCAAGTAAGAATAAATAAAGAACAGAACTAAATTAGAAGAGAAATCGGAAAGCTCCATTTTAGGCCACACCAAGGCTTCTCTCCCTATTTCCTGCAGCTTTCCCTTTCTTCCCTTGACAGTTTGCCCTGGCACATACACAAGCAACTCGGCTTGCAGTTGCTCCACAGCAGTCTTTGGCACGGTCATTTTTACAATACAGATTTAAGCCAAAGCTAAGTATCTTCACCTTTGAAAAACTGTATAAACACTCTGAAATAAATCAGCTTGCTGTGGATGGAACTTGTCTAAGAGAGGTGAGAAAAACACTCACTACGCATAAAGCAAAAGCAGCAGAGAAAAAGAGAGAATTCAAGAAAACCAGGAACATTTTAAAAGTGAATCCTACAGCTTTAAAGAGATTGACTTTTCTGGAAGCTACATGCTTCTTTTTTTCTACATAAAAGCAGCAATTCAAACTTCTCCATACGATCCACATTAGTGTGACCTGGAGCAGCCACTTCCCAAGCCCATCCTTCCTTGTGCCAGACCTGTCAGCAGTAGCAATACCGGCTGTGTTGATGCATTTAATGCAGTGGATACTCTCTAAGTTTGACAAAATAAGACACAAATGGGAAAAGGAACTTAAACAAGACAGGTATTTACTACCAAGAAGCACAAGAACAAAAGATAAGATAGAATTAATTCTAAAAGGGCCTTTTCCATAAAGAATCTTGCTTACAACTTCCAAGAACAGTGAACATGTAACATAACCACACACAGGCAGTTCACCATCGTTGCTCCGTCCCTGTGCTCGCTGTCGTGCTCAGTATTCCCTGAACACTTGAAATCCCAACACTTATTTTCAGTCTCTCTGTTTTGGGTTCATTATTTTTAAATGTTTCAGAAGGTTGAAAAGGATATAGAAATTTAATCTAGAGCTCCCCTACGGCCAAATTTCTATAATAATCTGAATGATCTTTTTATGAAAGGCCAAGATAACTGTCATTCATTTTGTACAAGTAGTTTCACTGAGAGGAGGAAGAGGGAAGAAAACGTGTAGACAAATGTTCTATAGTTCAGTCTCTGACACAGGCCAGTGGAGAGTGGTATGAAATTTATGTTAAAGAGATAAACCCAGACAATCTCTAATTAGCATGGTAGTTATATTTTTATCTAATTAAAGGGTTTTGAAATTCAAATTGCATAACTTACTAAAAATGCAGATTTTAGGGCACAACACAAGAATGCATGAGGGAGATGTGGTAGCCTAGGTCTGATTAAGTGATATAAAACTTTTATACCTTTCACTTGATTCATTGAAATTACAACAGAAATTATTTATTTAAAAAAACATATCTGCAGAAGTTACTGTGTATAAAAACAGTGATCAGAATAACCCTATATTTGTGACAAGCAAGCATCTTTTGTGTTTGTCCCTCTAAAAGCCATGTTAACTTATTTATCCTCATTCACTATAAGCAATTTTAAGATGAATGGATACGCAGCATTTTCAGGACTCTACGGGTTTGTCTGAAGCTCCAGTTTCTTACGTCACTCACTACTGGCACTAATGAAATGCTTAACATTGTTACTCCAAAGTCACGGCTTTTCCCTTAAGTTGTTCATATAAGACTTTGTATTCATAAAACAATACAAAGTTGTAAGTACTCCTAAACAGGACTTTCAACAGCACTCGGCCCTGACAGAGATCCCTTCTTTTTCAGTCACTAGAAGTGTCTGAAATGGGAATAAGATTAGGTCAATACTAAAGGATTTCAAAATCTCAGCCCTTATATTTTGATGAGTGAAAATGTATACACCTTAAAAAGGCAGCACACTATCTACTATCTATATTCTGGATCCAATATTAAGCAATAAATCTTTTTTAAAGACAGAAAAAAACCTGCAACTCTGTAGTCTATAAACTATCTTGTTCCCAAAAGCAAGCAGCCTGCATTTTGCAGTCAATCTTTCTGGCTCAGTTTTCAGTGAAATGAGTGGTTAGGTTTTGCTCTAATTACTCAGTTTAATTTCCAACAATGGAAGTCATCAAGATGCTTTGAAAGCCAAAGGCATATTTAAATAAAGTATGAGTCACACAGGAACAGGTCATGAGTAAAAGAGAGAAAATATCCAATACACTCTGGAAAGAAACGGAGCTTTGAGAAGTTAGAGAAAAAGCTGGGAATCCTGATGCATTTATTGCAAATTTACAAATAAAAAATAGTAGATTGGATACTTAAAGGGATTGCAGTGAAACTGGGATGAGAAAACATTATCATTGGCAGACAACAAATATAAAGGAGACTTGCAAATGCACACTCACTTAACAGCAATGTAGAAAGAAACCCTCACAAACCAACACACCTTAGTTTAAAACCATTAAAAAGTTTATTTGCTGCAGATTACAAAATATAACACAGGAAAGATCATTTGCTGAGTAGCTTGATCAGCTATCATCCAAATTCCAGCTGTATTCAAGTTCTTCAATTTCTTTGCCTTTTTTTCTACCACACGAGTAGAAAAAGGAGTAACAGCTATCTGTTGCCCAGGGATGTTTCATGATAATATCTGAGAAATTTCTGAAACTGCAAGAAAAAAATCCTTGTAATTCAAGGAAGTGCTTAAAATTAATTGCCTAATTTCAAGTATGTGCTGAACTATCATTCATTTTAATGTTACTTCAGTTTTATGCTTAAGGCTATTGAAGACACTTTCTGTTGCCAAGTGGGAGCAGGATAGTCCTGTAAAGGTTTAATATTTGTTCACTCTGAATTCTCTACCTTCCTTTGTTTTTCTCTTCTCTGTTAATGTCTTTGTGCTTTCAAGTCTTTTTTGTATCTCCACTTTACCTAATAAGCTTCAAAAATAATCTAAAAAAATAACAAGAAAAGGAATTGGATTTTTTTTTTTCAGTTGGAATTGCTTTTGCTCTAAAATATTCTGGGTAATATGCTATATAGCATGTAACACTGAGGTGTTCTATAGTATAATAATTAAAACATCAATTCAAATGTACAATTATATAATTTATGGATATATGAAAAATATTCCAACTCAGTGCTTATTTCATCAGCACTTTTGCCTATAAGGTTGCTTAATTTCTGAAGGCAAAACCAATCCTTTTATACATATGCATTCATCACAGGCACATTTTTCCTGCTTTTTATAGTAAGTGCTTGGTAAAAGTGAATGTGCAGGCTGCAAGTTCATCTCTGTGAAATCTGGCTGAAATGACTTCAGAACTGTTAAAAAAAAATGCGCTGGAGGCAAGCTAAGCTTTTACCTAAGTTAAACACAAGCCGCACACAGACAGGAGTTGAACAGCTCTGCTCTAGCTTACGACACGCTTTTTTTGAGATGGCCTCTGGAAAGAAGGAAGGGAAGATGACAGTACTAAGGGAATAAGTAAATGCTGTTTGTTCTGTGATACACATGTAATTGAATCTAGCCACACAATTAACTTTACATATTAAGAAAGCTGAGTTGTTCCTCAAGTCCTGTGGGAGCTTTGCCATTCAGTACAACAGAAAAAGAACAGGAAAGAGTTAATAGGATTATTTCACTGTAACTGAAATTAAACTTGTGTATTCAGGATCAGATATAGAAGTAAGAACATACAGATAGGTATTATGCAGCAGAAAGTATAGCTATTTCATAATTGTCCCCAGTATTTCAGCTCAGGATCCTTTACAAATAAATATTAATTGGTCCCTATGATATGTCTTTAGGTAACGAAAATGAGTTTTCTGTGCTTATAAAATATTTTTTCAGTAAAGGTGAAGCTGTAGCAATAAATACTGACTTTTACATAAAGGTTTGAGCATTTATTTTACAATAGACTGTGCATTAGAAGTATTACACAAGCAGAAAAGCTATGTGTACCTTGTAAAAATAATGTTTTATATATTATGAAATTGATGCAGTTCAGAATTCACATGCTGTATTTTTCCCATATAGTTAGACCCACAAACAAAAATTTTTAGAGTTGCCAGCTTTATAAGAACGAATTAGCAAATGCAGGATAAATACTGTCAGGAGCCTGCCAAGAGTAGCAGACTAAAGAGGTGAGAGGCTGACTTTCCATTATCAAAATGCATGAACAATAAAGCAAAGTAACTTTATCCACTACTTCTTGAATATTTAAATTTTTTTTTTGTAGTATTGTTGTGAACATTTCTTCTTCAAAAAAACAAAACAAACCCCAAACCCACACCAAAACCAAGGTCCAGCTGGTTTAGTTTCAGCAGTTGTGTACAGTAAATGAAAGCAACCCTCTCTCCCAGCAATATAGATGATAAAGAAGGTTCATGTGCATGCCAAGTTTTTCTGCAGGCGTTGTAGCACAAAACAGAGAAGGTTTAATCCCTAAAAGCACAAAGAGCTGCATTGGCTTGAACTCAGCTATGAGAAACAAAGCAGTTACTGTTTTTTCTCATGTAGCCGTTTCATGCACAGCCAATGAATTACTTCTGATCCATTCATATTTTGGGAATTTACAAAACCAGGAGGAAGGAAGGGATAGATCCCCACATAAAAATAAGATCCACACATTTATTTAAATACCCATCCAGTGAATTAAGAGAAGTCAGAAGCAAATGTAATCCCTGCAACAAATCATATATTATTCAGCAATAGTCAATTCCCAGTGTAAGAAATTTAAGCAAAAATATTTTAATTCAAATATATTTCATAATTTTTAAGATGCATCTTTAGTACATGCTCCTTTGGCTCAGTAAAAAACAAACAAACAAACAAAAAAACCAAACATAAATAAAACTTTTCCCATTTTCCCAGCCTAGTTTCCCCAAACATACAGTGATGGATCATGAAGATATGTAGCAAATCACATGTCCATGATGTGTTCTGTCCATTGGATAAGTGCTGATGTTATCCAAATATTCCTTTTCCCTACAGTTGTTTTTAGAAAGTATTGAGCAATACAGAAGTGTTACACTATGTTGGAGATTATAGAAGTTACTTGTAAAGCCACTGAAGCAACTGAATTGGAGTCAAAGTGCCTCTGAAGATTTGAGCATCTTAAATGTGAAACCTCCTAAATCTGCTTGGCCACCTGTGGGAGTCTGATAAAAAGAACAATGTCTTAAATAACCTTAAATTCTGGGTTCCTTTAGCAAAGAAAAATAAAGGCTGGGTATTCAGAAACATTTTTATGAACCTCCATAAATCATCTGGTGTGAATCAGCATCAGTCATGACACTACTATGGGTTTGCTTTTGTTATTCCTGCGTAATACTTTTGAAGTTGCCAAGTAAAATTATTTATGTAAATCAGAACAAGTCATATCAATAACACTCTGCAAGAGAGGACAATATTAGGTGACATGGCTCGGGCATCTGAGCTACCCATCCAAACTAAATTGTGTGGACTTTTGTTGTAAGATATTGCCTCATCTTCCGTTGTGTTCCTTACTGATGGATAAAACGGGATTTGGGTACCTAAATTTTATCTCTATGAAATTTATGATCCAGAAATCTCCTTTTCCACTGATAGATTATTTGGGGAAGAAAATACACTTTAAGTTACTGAGTATCTGATCTAAAAGTTCCTTAGGAGCCAAAAATCCATTCTGAACATGCCTTGCTGTGGTTCAATACGGATGAGATTGAGTTGCTGAGCAGTTATCTGATAATTAGCCTCAACTAGACCCAGACAGGATCGAGGCCATCCCTTTGCTCGTGTCTTCAGAACAAGTAGTGGACATTCTCAAAATATATCTGATAGACTAGGACTCTTATAAAATGCTATGAGGGTCACAACTTTACTGTAAATACACCAAGTGAATGTAATACTCTGTTGCTCTTTCTGTCCTTAAGAAACCTCCTAGAGAACAAAAAAAAAAGCAGAAACACTACAATGAAGCTTATAATTATAGTATTCTTCCTGGTTCAGAAATACTCTATTCTGCCTGAGGGAATTCAGTTGTCTTGTGGATTTCCCTAAACATCAGACTATAGTACTTGGACATTCTCCAGTCTTCCATTTGTAGTCATTCTATTGCTGTCTAGCAGAAAGAAGAGAAAAAAATAGAAAGAAATATTTATTGGGACACAGGGGAAGACTGAAAATACAACCTGTAAAATGTCCTTGATTCAGGCACTGACAATCACTTAAATAATTTTTATTTCTATGCCTCTTGAGTTATACATCAAAATAAAAGATGGCTGTAAAGTCATAGGTAGAATTCCCTGCCTTGAGTAATATGATAGCTGTTGGCCAATACAACTATAGGAAACACAGGAAAAGCCTTCCAAACCTCAGAAAAAAATAATTTAAAGTTTATATTTGTTTGAACTTGTAATGGATATCTCAACTACATATCAGGACAGAACATTTACATACATGTGAGACACTGAAATGTGGAAGTGCAAGACAAATATTGGAGCCTAAAGTCTGCTCTGGTCTGGTTTTCCTATGACCTTGCACCCCCTTTTATCACTGTAAAATGATTATACGAACAATTAAAAAATGGAGCTGAAAAATAATTAGTATCTTACACATCTATTAATGACTAAACAATAGTAATGCAGTGGAGAAGCACAGTAATAAGAAATAGTTTAGTGTGTTATTACAATAGTGATAAATCCATACTGGCTGTTTGGCTGGCCTCTTTACATACAAATTTGAATGGATAACGAAGTGGGGAGAGAAGTTTGGCCCATTTATTTTTTGGAGATTTCTGCATGTTTCACTGTATTGTGTAGCTAGTTGTACTTTTCTGCAGCCCAGGGGAAGGACTTTAGGATGAAGATGTCAAAATCACCATTAATGTCTTGCCATGATACATGCTCCACCTGGTCCACATGGAATGTGGGAAAAAAAAAAGACCTTCCTAATGCATATTTGAGAAAAGATCATATTTACAGATTGGCAGGCGTATTTTTACCAAATATCTTCACTATAATGTGAGAATTCATTGTTCATGCCATAAAAAAATCCATCAAGAAACCACCAAATTTTTCTTCATTACAGATTGATAATTGAGTAAAATACAAGGAAATTCCAGTCAAAGTATGAAGCTGTTTGTGACATTCAGGAGAAATACTTTCCATTTTGGACTTCAATATTAAAAAAAAAACCCACCAAAACAAAAAACCAACTGACTTTGAAGTTAATCAGGTAGGTTATTGTTGCAAGCATTTTGATTAATCTTTAGCCAGTCTATTGAAACATGCTTAAGAGATTAAAAACTTTTGAAGTCCAGTTTATTTCCAGGCCAAGAACTCCACAAAGATAAGGTTTGATTCTTCATCCCTGTGAATCTCCTTTTGTTATGAATGTCTTTGAAAAATGGACATAAATTGCTATTGCCATTCTATATGCAAAGTTATGATTTGGTACCATTTATAGCAACTGTGCTTTTCAAAAGCATCAAGCATTGGATAATTAGACCCTCTGAATTAACTACGTGCATATCTTCCACCTTTATTATGTGACAAAACTCCTGAAATATTGACACATACCAGGTGTATGTTGTGCTATGCACTGCAGAGAGACAGGAAAGACAGATTTTGATTTGAAAAGACTGCAGTCTAATAAAAAAGCAGGATAGCACAAGTGCATGCAAACTAGGGAGCATAAGGGATTAATGAGACGGTGCTAATCACCGTAATGTGCAGTGGTCTCAGCTCACCAGCTGCCTGACAGGTATCAGGTTGAGAGAAATTGCAGCAAAGAAGCATCTGAAAAATGTAACATTCATAGACCATGTTAAAAAAAAAAAAATCCAGAATGAATTCCTTTATTACCATACTCATTTACCAGGTCTTGCACAGTTCTTGTTATGGACATACACTTATTTGTGTATTTTAGTCAATACTAATGATTCTTAAATGCATTCATTGTATATGTCTCCTTTTCCAATGGTTTTGACTGTATGTACATCTACGTCACTGGTAACTAGCTGCATTTAATAAATACAATTTAATATAGTAAAAGGGATGATTTCAAAGTTTATTAGAAAAGGTAACACCTCAAAATTAGAGATTTGTGTCACTTCTAATTATTGCACTACTCTGATTATCTTAGATGGATGGCAGATCAGTACTGAAAAGTGATATGCCACCTAGTATCTTATTAGAAAAAAATTCGTAATTTACAGTAATATAAAAAAAACTCTTGGAGATTATTCCCTTGTAAGTATTTTACACTTACCCATATAAAAGGAGAGGATTTATCATGGATCCAATGTTAACAGATGTGTCCTGAAATCATAAGACCTGGCTTCAGCTTTCTGCTTGACCAAAGATTTCTGTAACTTTGGGAAGTCACTTGGGACATTTTAAAAATTTTTCAGGACTTTGAAAAGGTATTTAGGGTCTGGAAATCCAGATAGGCCACACTATGATTTTCAAAAATCCAGTACCTAATACCTATTGAAATAATGGGACTTAGACATTTAGGTTTTTGTCAGTTCCACTAGGAACTTGCCTGGGTCATTAGGTACCTAAGTACCCTTAGAAAATCCGGCCCATAACTGGCTTGCAGTAAGACTGTATCGCAAGCAAAGTAATAGGTAATAGTATTCCTTCATTACATTATTATAAGGAAACATACATTAAAGATTACAGCACTGCTAGATACTAAAGCATAGGGTGGTATATCAATATACAAGATAGATCATTAAGAAATACCATTAAAGAATGTTAATGACACAGTCATATCTAGAAAACTGCCAACAGTAGTGCCCAGCCTGCACCAGAAATTACATTGCAGAATTAAAGGTGGTTTAAAGACTGGAACAAAAAGGTTTAGGTGTATTGAAAAAAAGGTTTGAATAGAGGTTGAAAAGAGTTGAAAGAATCCCAAACACTAAAAAACAAATAAACAGACACCAAAAAAACCCTCTAAACACAAAACACAAAAAACCCAAACTTGTCAGCAAGACCTTATGTTAAATGAGCCAGTCTGCTCGCTGTACTAGATCCCCTGTAGTTTTTATCAGTTTACATTCATTCACACATTATATTAACATGTTTTAACTCTAGGTATTTTCCTTTTCTTCTTTCTTTCTGATGCATTATATATCTGTCAGATATTTTGTAAGTAACAAAGGTGTTTTATATTAAGAAGTCAATATCTGAATATCTGTATGTGTTTAATTTCAGGGTATAGCTTTGTCTCTACTTTTTTTTTTTTTTCATTTGTCCTGAGTTTGCTATGCTCTTTTCTCTCTAGCAACTGAAAAGATCAAAGCAACACTTCAAATGACTGAAAAATAGTAAAAATAGTATTACACCTGTTCACGGAAGTAGAAAGTATCTTAAGTATGGTACTGGTAAACAACAGGTTACAGCTTGATAAGCAGAATGTCCATCACAGAACCAGTCAAATCTACCCAAAGCACCTAGGACTGGCAGACCGAAAAGTGTCTGTAAGTGGCATGACTTTAATGCATGGTATGGCCAATGACTGAACATTTTGCATGGACTTAAAATACTGATAAAATAACAACTGTTAATAAATTGTGTGATATAATATAATCCAAAATGCAATGCATGATAAAGTTAAAAAAATCATACATACTCAGAATCACAATCTCACAGACTACGTCTAATCAAGCTGTTGGGGATCAGCTGTCTCTAGCATTTGTTCTGGGAATAATTTTCCTCTTCTTTTTTCTTCTTGCCAGTTCTGCTTCACATATGCATTTTACTATCACTTCCTATGCTCTTAGTGGACTTTTACAGCAGGAATTCCTACAACAGCATCTTTGCATCATTGTTGCATTGTCTGTATTTGAAAGTAAAGCTGTTATCCCACAATAGAGAAAACTGGTTTTGGCATGTGAGTAAAACACGGCAGCTGCTATTAGGAAAAATAATTAATCTAACAACTAATCCCAGTTTTTTAATGGATCACTTTGAAACAGAGAATATGATGAAGGAAAACCACTGAGAAAACTGATCCTGAGTTTAAGTTACCACAAAATATTTTACATCCCACTAATAGTATAAGTGTATGTGAGAGTGAACATTTTGACAGAGACTGAAAAGACGAGAGCAATTAAAATCCCCATGGTCAGCATGAAAGCTTTTAAAACATACTTCAAAATCCACTATCTAGAAATAACTATCACATTTTAAATGACTAAGCAGTACCATGAAAATCCTCTAAGCAAAAGTTAGCTGTGCCAGAGATTAGAAAACTAGTATTCTGTGAAAAATGTTGTTTCTTTACTAGCATCTCAAAACGGTGCCAATATTTACTGGCTGACATTGCATGAAGTGCAGCTTTTAAACATGCTGCTCCTGATCAGTGGTAGAACTGTATTTTAGAATAAAAATAAACCAAATCACTAGGCACAGCATCTGCTTGGGTGTCACCTCACCTACACACCTATTTCCCTTTCCACTACTTCAGACATAGAACATTCGTGGCTTATTTTGAATGTAAAACCACAATAATACGATCATACATTGTAATTTCTTTCTAGCAATTAAAAGAAAATATTTCTGTGTGTTACAGGTAACATTTACCTGTGTTTCACTACTCATATCTATGAAGTCTATATTGTTTATTTTTAGCTACTGTTACGGACTAAAAGCCCTGTGAAGTCTACAATGGGCCCAGTGAACTTTGGATTCACATTTAGCACAATGCTGAAGCATACTGCTGTTTGCTGCAGTATTTGACAGTGCAAGGAACTGCATGTAAATCTTTGTGAGATACTGTGTTTTAAAGACTTGTCATAGCATCTTTTATTTAATTGTTTTGTTCTCTGTTTCCTCCCTATTGAAATGGATGAGCAAATGTTAAGTAAAGCTGATTGTTATACAAATTTCTTCAATGACTCACTTCAGTGTACTTACCTCATGTAGAATATATGAGCAATAAACAGTTTCATCAAAAACTACTTTGTTTTGTTTCTGTACATATTTTCAGTCATTACTAATCTGACATGTATAGATACGAAGCAGTGGACAAAAAGGTCTGCTTCAAAAATCTTTTTAACAGTGTCTTACTACTAACATCCCATCATAAATATTAATAACAATGGCTACAGGTTTCAGGCAGTAAACTCAAGAATATATAAGCTAAGAAATGTCACAATTACATATTTTTGTATTTTCAAAAGCTGCAATCAAACTGTCCTTCATGAAGCACATTAACATTTTCTCTCAGAGGTATAATGTTAATATTGTACACTGCCATGAAAACTAGATCACTGCCTAAAGAAGGTTGGTCAAAATAATGCAGAACTCAGATAGAATGGAAACCTATTTATTCTGTTGTAAACCTCTTTTTCCAGCTGAAAAAGGAAGTTAAAATAGACTTCCTTCTGCTTTAACTTTGCTGGGTTGAATGATTTTGCATTGAGATCTACAGATGGCTCCCTGAAGCTGCGATACTCCATTATGTCTCAGCATGTCTGCAGTTCAGACATTGTCCATAATGAAGGCACTTGTAACTGTACATAGTTTAGCTTTCTTTCATTATGTTCCTCTTAGAAAAATCCCCTCCCATTCCCTTATCATTCACATGTCCCACAAAGCACAAATGATTTCATACAATGCAAGCACAATACAGTAACAGGCATGAGCCAAAGAGACCCATGAACATGCTGGAGTAAGGAAGCTGGCTGCTAGGGAAACTGGCCTTCAACATGTCTGCATTTTCTTGTTCATCTCTAGTGGAGGGGAAAGCACAGGGGCTGTTGTCAAAGGCATTATGAGACTAAGAAATTTGCTATAAATTTTAGGCAAAGTGACAATGATAGAAATATTGAAGCCATCCTCAAAACATTCCCTATGCAGTGAGAAAGTGAAGAGTTGCATTTTTGTGGAAAGTTTGTGTCACTTTTGTCTTAACTTTTCTGACTAGCTTGGTATAAATTGGTAAAACTTAATAGGGGAGTATTCCTGATGTTCTTACCATTGTGTAATTTAGCTCTTCTAATCAGGGAGGGAAAAAAGGTAGGAAAAAAAAAAAACCTGTTATGTTATGCAACAAAACATAGGAGAATACAGATAGAATGGGCAGACTTCACACAGGCTGAAGAAAACATCCTAGGAAAATGAGAAGCATAAAGAGGATAATTCGAAAATAATATGATGTTTGTATGCAAATAAGATGCTGATGATCTTCTTTTTCTTACAGTATATTCCCCTAATTTGCCACAAGGCAATGTAAAAAGCAATAACAGTGAGCTAGTATAGTAGGAAACCTTTCAATGTTCAAAGGGGACATTCAATCATTTAAGGCTCACAATATAATGTAGTATGAAATTGTTATAATACGGTGGGAAATGGCCTACTTAGCACAGAGGATGCTCCATTCTGCAGGGCTGCTTCCTGCTCTGTGGAGGAGCATCCAGTGCTCCCTGCAGGTTTACTTCCTCTGCACAGGTGAGTGGCGAGGCTGGCACACCAAAAGATAAACCTCCCAGCTGAGGGGAGAAAAGAACAGGAGGATACCTAAAAGAATTGTATGGCTTGCTAGGGAAGTAACATTTGCATGGAATTAGCAACTCTTAAAACCAAAGGATCACAAAATGTATGATGAACTGAAATTCAAACTGTCCTTTATTTGTCTCTACGGAGCAACATCTCTCGAGTCAGATCAGAACACGTTGCTCTAAGTGCACACACCAGGATTGTTTGGCATTTTCTTCTCACTCCCAACAGGAAAAGTCATGCATTGCTTGTGAAAGCTCAGAATTATGCTGAGATAAAAAGAATCCCCAAACCTCCTCTCAAATAAGAACAAAAAAATAACCTCAACCAACCAAAAACCTACCACAAGGATTATAGTGGAAACGCTAACAAAGAATTATTTCGGTGAGGTTGCATAAGCAGTTTCAATACACAGGTGTTTGAATTGCATTGAGGAGAAGTAATATTTCAAAGGCAAAACTAAGATCCTTAATTTGGTTTCAGTTAACTAGTAACCTACAGTATATTATTCCCAAAATGCAGAAAGAAGTAATGATTACTTTTTCTTACTATTTTTGCTAGTATTGAACTTATTTTCTCAAATCTGAGTCTTTGAAAGTTGTAGAGTGAGAGGCACTTGGGTAATCCTTCCTTTTTGCCTTCCATTTTCTGAAATGGAAACTTTTTTTAGGAATTGATAGAAATAAAAAAAATAAAATTAAAAAAAAGCTATTACAAAGGACTGAGTTCACAGCCAGGAGTAAATGAAAGAGGAAACACACATGCTCGTGTTGATTTTGTAGTTGCGTAACAGCAATTCAAGAACTTGCTGCCTCTCAGCTGAAATGTGTTGATGGATTGTGGGGAGTAAATTATTTCAGCACTTGTAACTGTAAATTTGATTGTATTGTGATATTTCATTAATTGCATGAATAGACACAAAGAAAGTTTTAGAAGCTAACATAGATGGTCAGCAAGCTCAGAAAAAGCAGACACTGAGCAGCTGCATGGATCTAATTAGCAACGTTGACACAGTTGTTCTGTTGTGGGTTTGGTTTTTTGTATATATTTCAGCATTTAAAATAAGATTATTCACTCCACTAGACAGCAGAGAAATGTTTGGTTTCAGATGCAAGGCATAATGCATTCATGAGCTGAAACTCAGAAATAACCCATATATAAATGAATGCAAAATGAAAATTAATACAGTTATGAAAGTTGGATAATTCTCAGAAAAATTAACTCTTCCAAGTATGAAAGAACTCTTATTCTGTCAATTTTGAAAATATTGCACAGTCTCATTCCCAGACTGCACAGTAATTGATCCATAGCCTCATACTGAAAAATCAGTAAAATGTACACTTAAATCTCATTGAAGCTGGTAGAAATCAAACATTATCTGAGAGTTCATCTCTAGAGAGATTTTTTTTTTTCTCCCAGTGAAAAATCTAATTCCCACAGACTTAGTTGCCCCCCTTAACAGCACGTATTAGTCAAACACAATGATAAAATTGACGAAATCGTTGGAAATTTGGGAATAGGTACTTCAAAGCAGTTTGATCTTAAACATTAGAATTTTTGTGCTGTCTGCACTGGATTTGGACCCACTCAGCTTCTCAGAACAGTTATAAAACAAGCCACTGTTATTTTTTAATGTGCAGATATGAGACTGTATTATTTGCTCCTTTTTACCTTGCTATTTATGTAACTGAAAAAATTTTGCAATAATAGCCCTAGAAAAGGAATATAAATATTTTTATGAATAATTATTCATTATTTCCATATGTTTAAAGTCATTAAAGTAGGTGATATTTGATCCACTACCTTCAAGATTTTACTTTTTCTCTAGCAAAGAATAGTATCAATTCCATTGAAGCCAATTTCTTATACAAATGTAAAGAATTGAAGACTTCAAAGTGTACTTCTAACTACAATGTATATCCTGGGTTTTTTTACAATCTAGTGGTAAATTGCAAACCAAAGCACCTGAGGTTTTACTAACCCACAGATAATGAAGCTGTTTAACAGAGAAATTAATTTATTCTGCTTTTCTTCTGATCATTACCTGCAAGAATGCAGTTACTTGATTTGATTGTGGATATGGTATTACACTTATATTTATTAATTTTGTATTCAAACAAGAAGCTAAACTTATGAAAATTCCATATGGAGGAGACCCTAAAATAGCAGTTAATGCAGTTTTTGGCAACAGTAAGTAATCATGATAACCAGGTCAAAAAGATTTCTGTGCTTCTCTTATGTCAGAGAAATATATACAAATGTCTGCACTGTAACATCACTGTTTTCTTACATCAGATTTAAATGATTTCTGAAAAGGGCTATAAACACAAACTCTTGCTTCCTTTCCATCCAGACATGCAGCAATCCTATTAATACCTAATTTACACATAACATTATGTAAAATGCTCCTGGTATTGTCCTTTTTTTAAACAGGTAGGACTGAGCTTAGATCTAGTTTAAGCAAACATGAGTGAGTAGGTATTTGTCTTGAACTAAAATAATGCCAAACAATACTGGCAGCCATAGAATTGTTATGAACTTGTATTAAGTATGTTGTATTGTTCTATGTAAAACCCACAAAAATAAAGTTTCCCCATAAGCCTGTACAGAGTTTGAAGAATACATGGTGGAACAATCACGAGCAAGAAATGACAACACTACAGTACTTTCTTCATGGAGAGCAAAAATCATCTTGCTTGATAGAGGTTATATTGTGGGAGGTAAATAAGATTGGAAGAAATTATACAGGAGAGGGTTTCTTCTTGTTTAACATAGCTATGTCAGCAGGCACAGGGAATAAATGGAGATACTGAATGTTAGAGCATCTTTTGAGGCAGGACATTCCTGTGGAGTCTCTTTGCTTATGTCTTTTTTACTTTAGTGAATGTTGCTGCTCACTGTTGGGCAAGGAAGGAGGAGCAAACTCTGATTTTTGATGGAATGATGCACTGAAACTCAACAAATGATGCAGATGACATGAAATTAAGTGGGAGTGTCAATCTGCTTGAGGGTAGGATGGCTCTGCAAAGGGATCTGGATCGATGGGCTGTGGCCAGTTGTATGAGGTTTAACAAGACCAAGTGATGGGTCCTGCAATTCGGTCACAACAACCCCTCAGAAACACAACAGGCTTGGAGAAGTGTGGCTGGAAAGCTGCTTGACAGAGAATGACCTGGGGGTGCTGGTGGACAGCCGGCTGAACATGAGCCAGCAGTGTGCCCAGGTGGCCAAGAAGGCCAATGGCATCCTGGCCTCTATCAGAAATAGTGTGACCAGCAGGGGTAGGGAGGTGATTGTGCCCATGTACTCGGCGCTCGTGAGACTGCACCTTGAGAACTGTGTCCAGTTTTGGGCGCCACAGTACAAGAACGACATTGAGGTTCTGGAGTGGGTGCAGAGAAGGGCAACGAAGCTGGTGAGGGATCTGGAGAATATGCCTTATGAGGAGCGCCTGAGGGAACTGGGATTGTTTAGCTTGGACAAGAGAGGTCTGAGAGGAGACCTCATTGCTCTCTACAACTACCTAAAAGGAGGCTGTAGTGAGGCTCGTGCTAGTCTCTTCTCCCAGGTAACTAACGACAGGATGAGAGGTTGAGCCTCAAGATGACCCAGGGGAGGTTTAGATTGGATATCAGGAAGAAGTCCTTTACTGAAAGAGTGGTTAGCCATTGGAACAGGCTGCCCAGGGAGATGGCAGAGTCATCATCCCTGGAGGTGTTAAAAAACCGGGTAGATGTGTCTTTGAGACATGGTCTAGGGGTTAGGGAGACATCTGACAAAGGTTGGACTAGATGATCCTAGAGGTCTTTTCCAACCTAAATTATTCTATGAAATTATCCTTACTCTAGTCCAATAATTAAGAGTGCTCAAAAATACTTTGACCAATAATGTGATAAATATTGAACCTAAATTCTGCTTTTCTCTTTTCTTTTCTCTTTTCTTTTCTCTTTCATATTTTCTTCTTTTCTTTTTTTTCTTTTTCTTTTCTTTTCTTTTCTTTTTTCTTTTCTTTTCATCACATTGTAGCACAGGGTTGAAGTAGTATGTGCTTGGCAAAATTTTCTACTCAAGCTACATCTGAAATATTTCCTTTTCATCCATTTACTGCAAAACTGAGAGTTGGTTTCATGACCGGTCTAACTGATCAATTTTGATCCTTTGGTTTTTTTTGTATCTGAGAAAAATCTGGTTTTGCACAGCTTTACACTACAGTTGTATGCATTTAACCCTCATCCTGAATAGGAAATCTTCCCTTAAACCTTCAAAATCTTGTATCTTTTCCAAAACTTCCTATGTAGATTTCTCCAGGCTCACACTCATCTTCTTGTGTAGAACATATTGTATTGTTTATCTAAAATGTTTCCACCAACTCCAAATTAAATTTCATCTATCCTGACAAGGAAGTATTTCCATTTGGTTTTGTACAGTGCTAAAGAACTCTGCCTACATGGCAAGCACCACCAATGCCACTGTGTAATTTATCACTAAGCACTGAGTAGTCAACACACCTTATAAAACAGTCACTTTCTCCTAGCATTGAGAAGCAGTTTCCTTTTAGATTAAGCAGAACTATTATTTAATAAATCACAGAAATGCCCCTCAGAAGATTAGGAAAGGAAGTACAGAAGGTTATTTAACGTACTCTGCCTAGAGAATTTAGATAGCAGACTGTAATTATCCAAATTGGAATTCAGCCAGCAGATGAAGGCTAATAACAATATTCTGTGAAAAATACCATGCAATCTTTCAGGATCAGACATGCCGGCAACATCTCATCTGAAGCATGGCAACTGTAACAGCTTAGTGTCTCTAACATTTTGTTTGGAATAGTAGTTCAGTTCAAATTCTAGAAAGTGCTTCCAACAGAATCAGCACCATTTCCTACAACTCCAGAAATACATTTTTAAAGTCTCTTATTAAAGTACTAAACAAGCTCACTCTACCTCAGGAGTGCTATGAAAAGTGATGTGATTCATCTTACAGAATATTTATGGCTTTTCTGTGTAATGGAGAAGGCAACATATACAAGCAGCCAGTAGTTTGGGGGCTTGACCTAGTGAGGTTCGGTGCTTATAAGTCAGATGTTGCACAGCCGAGTTGGATTCTTACCCTTCTTTCAATGGCTAAACTATTAGATAGGAGGTCCAGGGCTGCAGTTTAGCAATATGGGTTAGGTCCTGTGTTCCATATACATCACGTATGAGAGAATTTAACTCCACTAGCATTAACAACAGCTAATGGGCTAAAGACTGGGATTTCTGTGGGCTGTTGGTGGGGAGCTTTCAAGAAAGAGGCACACTGGAAATTCTGTTCATAGCCTTGCACTGTTACTCCATTTGGGCATCTCTGTGAAGCTGTGACTACAAGCCCGACTTTGTATTGGGCCCTCATGTTTGGGCCTTCAATGGCTCTTCCAAACACTTTAAGTGGTTGAACTAATCTTTTCCATATTGCATAGTGGCTGCAGCTCTTGTCCACTGTCTTCTTCTGGATCTATAGTTTTGTATTGAAGCTTATGAAAGAATAGGCAGAATATCACTCCCATTGAATGTCTTTGGTTAAAACTGTGATCCAGGAAAAGGGAATTCTAGATACAGATCCATTAACCAGAAAAACAAATCTTTTCAAATTTAGTCACTATCAACATACAAAAAACCTTTTAACAAGACCAAAGGTTATTTGACACCAAAGATTACTAAAGAAAGTAAGTTACCACAGGATAGATGGAAAGATCCTTTTATGAACTTAAAGCTGGTTAAAGGATAGGAAGCAGAGTAAATCTTGATGATCACTTGCTTGGATGAGGAAGAACCAAAAGCGGGGTTGCCCTAGGATCAGTGATGGGATCAGTCTTCCTCCACAACTCCATTGCCAATCAAGTCAGGAGTATGCAGTGAAATCTGCAAGACTGAAGATGATGTTAAGATCCTCTCAGTAACTAATTGATGCACTGATGATGAGGAACTCCAGAATGTCCTCACAAAATGAATGGGTGTGCAAATGCATAAGTAGGTGAGTTTTAGAGATTAACATGCATAGAGGAAAATATGACTAAACGATACTTGCATGCTGCTGAACTTGGAACTTAAAGTTTCAGTTTCAGAGTCATCACTGACATTTCTCTGAAATCATCAACTTTGTGTTCCATTGCAATTAAGATCCCTCTCCCTCATTATTAGGCATGATCAGGAACTGTACCGAGAGTAAGACAAAGTGTAACTTAGCCCCTGCAGAAAACCATGATGTACCGGTATCTTGAACACTTCCTGGAGTTCTGATCTCCACATCTTGAGAAAGGAGAGGGATGTTAAAGAAGATACAGATCTTGGAACTGAAGCAACTGCTTTATGAGCAGAAATTAAAAGCCTAGGACTCTTTCTGGAGAAGGTGGCAGTTTGAAAAGAAGGTATCAAAGAGGTATATTCCTCTGGTTTTCCTCAGGATATTTTCTTTGAGCTTTGTCAGCCCTTGCTGTGGAAGTCTTGGAGAAACAGATTTCATGTTCACAGCAAACCACTGAGGCCAAAAATGCTAGAAGACATTCTGTTTAAATGAAGGGCTGCTGTGATGTGTGACAGGTGTTCTTCAGGGACAGACATGTGCCCTGGCCAGAGCACAGAGATTGTGTCTGAATCATCCATCCCGAGCAGTCTCTGCAGAGCAAGTGCTGCCTAGCTCTTCAGGCGGCTATAGCCTGGACAAACTAGGGAAGATTTTCATGGGAAGGAACGAAAAAGACACTGAAAAAAAAGGTCTTCCAAGGAAACTTCAAGACTCTACTCAAGTTGGCAGATAATGGAGTTTCTAAATTACAGAGTCCAGAGTCCTTCTGTCTCATTGTTCTTTTTATTTATTCCACTTCATTTTCTGGAGTTTTCTAAATATGTAATTCCCCTATTTTTAGCACAGTTACTCAGTATTAGGGCAGTGAAATGTTAATTTCTGTATTTGTTGTTGGTTGGGATTTTTTGCCATGTCAAGTCAATGACATATTTCTTCTATGATAATTCCTCATTGCCATATTAAAAATGCTTGATTGGATATGTTTACTCATACCTCATCAGAAAGGTGACTCAAAAAGATTGAAAAATGATGGTTGAGTGAAACTTTAAGTGTCACTGGCTGCTTATACAGTTCTACAAAACATGCTGCATCTTTTTTCAAATATTTTATTTTGTCACTGTTGCCTCCCTAAGTGGATGTCTGGAAGAAAATATAGCATTGCTATAGTTTAGCTTTTGCAACATAAAGTTCTTTTTTTCCTCCTTTCAAAAATTTATATATTTAACTCCATTGTGAAAGATTAGACAGATAAAGAAGCTTTCAACAGAATCACAATGCAGGTAATTACAAGTCTGTCAGCATTTCCATTATGAACTCCATTTAGCATTAAGGGCTTAGCATTTTTCCGTCATTTCAGAAAATGTCAAACTGAAAGCTGGCATGTAGATTAGCAGCCTGGATGCAAATTTGTTTACAGAAAATATTTAAATCTGCTCAGCTGTTTTTGATTTAGAGATCAGCCAGAAACTTTAAACTCTCAGGGTTTCTCATGTGATTCTGCCAACTTCTAGACCAAATCACAATTTTAAAAAAAATATGATTAGTTAATAAACTGTTGACTCATTGTCCTCTAATATTTTGAAATTATTTACCTTATGCTTTAAAACAGATTTTAGGATTTCTGCTCATCTTGCCACTCTAGTCTTTCTCCTGCCATCTCTATAAATGAATGAGTTAGAACAGGATTTGAAAACTATTATAAAAACTGACAGTAATTTTAGATTCTGAAACATTTTTTTTTAGGACTCACTTAACTACCATCATAAGACAGTGAACAGAAATGGATGAAAGCCTGTAAGGTTTTTCAGAGTGTAAATTACTTAGCCCACTAGCTCTAATTCTATTTTAGGGTACTGGCCAAAAAGAAACAGTTCAACTGTTACAGTTCTTCAGTTTCATCAGTTTAGTCCCATGCATGATATGTCCCATGCAAAGCAACGGTTTTGTAGAGGTGATACATCCTCTGTATTGAAAGGAAGTATTTTGTTTGTTGTAACAATCAAACTGCTCTGTTCTGCTTAAAGTCAATGACAAATAATCTTTTCATTTCAGTGAAGACAAGCTCTAAAATAATCTACTGCAAATATTTCAATAAGGTTATAACTGAACAGATGATCACTCTTGTTCAGAAATACACTTCTCAGTTGAGAAGGAAGAAGCTTTGGATGGAAAGACTTAGAGCCACCAAGCAACATGCAATAGAAACACTGTTAGAAACATTAACCGACCAATCAATAGAAATCAGACAGAAAAATAGTACTAATTCAGAAAAAAAAGGCATTGAGATTGTAAAATATGGATATTCAAGTAGGTAACCGGCATATTTAAAATCCTGATAAGACATAGGCAAACAGGAAAAAATCAATGATACACAGCTTCTCAAAAAATGCACGGTCATTCAAGTGTGCTAGACAAAGAACAGGACTCTAGTATCAAGCAATCTGTGAATTAAAAGCACAAAGAAGTATGGCACAAAAGAGAAGGTGCAAACTTAGTGTAAATGAAGCATGGAGGAAGCAGTTGAGGAGAAAAAGACTCATCAACTAAATATACCCAAATCAGTTTGGCCAGGGGATGTTCACCTATAGGACGCTGAGTACTGGCTTAATAACACAGAAGAAAACAAACCAAACAAAAAAAAACCCCAAACTTTTAAGAATGAAGAAAGTGTTTCAGATAGCATGACAGCATTCTTTAATGATTATTCAGTGCTTGTTGTATTGTGTACTACATTTTAAAATAAATGACCCATTTTCCTTATAGTTACCTCAGACTTACCCTAAATTCTAGCAGGTAGTTCATAACTTCTTAATAATTATAGAGGTTCTGCTGAGCAGATTCTTTCCTTAGCTGCTATCAGTGGCATGCTCTGACTCTTTAGATTAGACGTTCGTGTTAACTAAGGTGCCGATGGATTTTAAAGAGGTGACCGTAACAAAAGGCCCCAAAGGGAGCAATTCGGAACAGCAGCTTTTATAAGTCAGATACATAGCAAACTCTCCTGATTTTATTGAAATGCTCAAAGTCAATCTTGGAACGAGTGAGTAACAGAATCCTTACAAATCCAGCCCTGTTTTACCCTATGTGATTTATTTTTTTTTAATCAAAGTGTGATATTCTTGTAGAATTTAGACTCCTGACTAGTCAGTTCTGGTCGTGCCAGAATGATGTTATCAGTTAACAATGCAGTAGTACTATTAGATCTGTAAAATTTCCCTTACTGTGTCACACAGACCATTTAATTGTGTATATTGGAGCCTGAAAAACAGAGAAGATGCATCTTGGATTTCCAAAATATACCAAGTATCCAATTTTTAACCATCTGATTCTACAGTATTTATCTGTGTGCAAGTAAGGATTTTGTTTTCATGGCACTATTAGGTTTTGACTATTTTTTAATCATGTGTTTTGAAGTTTCTTTTTTCGGGGTGAAGGTGTTTTATTTTGGTTACCAAAAAATAATCATGTAGACAGGCACAATAGACGGAAGAATGAAAACAAATATATCTGGAACTCCATTTTTCCATCTTGCCCTCTTGCAGATGATTTAAAATCCAGAGAACATCCTGAAAAAGTCAGTAAATCTAATCTGTGACTGTGAGGCTGGGAGGATATTTAATTTCCTAACAGATTACTCTTACATGGATATTACTTTGGCCCACAAAAAGATTTTACAAATGACATAGAAACTGAAAAGAATTTTTTACGTTTTACTGCAGACTTTATGTTTTTGGGACTTCTCCAGTGGTACTTGTGGAGTAGGAAGAGAGTTTGGGAAGGGAGCCCAGAAGTGCAGGGGAGGCTGGATAAATCGGGAAAAACTACAGGAGCTGATGTGCTGGAATTTGAATGTAGTAAAAATATATAGATAGATTTAGGAGAGTGGGATTTTTTTATGGGTAGCTTAATTTAAAACTAGCTGAAATTAGTGTAGAAACTCATACAAATTTCAATGACCTGCAACTGTAGTACCAGAAAGATTTAAGAATTTTGGAAGCATATGCTTAGAAAGGTTTTGGAGGCAAGCATGCAGGAGTTACCAAGGCTGTTGAACTCATTCTATATTAAACACTCATTCTGTTGTTCATTGCTATTTTGGATAAATAGCTTTGAGAAGTGTAAGTTTGTAAGGATGTTTACAAATATCACTGTCTTATATGGTTGATTAGTGCAACTTTCCGCTGTTGACAATGAAAAGGCCTATAAAACACATCTCACCTATTTGTCCGGGGGAGCCTTTTATCCTTGCATGAGAAGAAATGGGGGATTCTGTTGACACTGTATCCTCTATGAAAAACAGAAATGCTATTGCTAGGCTAGTATCTATGCCATTTTTCTCTCCACAGAAGGGGCCTGAAAATTAAACTTTCTTAAGAATGCTGAAGTACTTGGGTAGAAAATTGGGTCACTACAGAAATATCCACATTCACGTTCTTACAAGATGTCTATAACTGCTATAAGGAGAATATAGTTGGATTTATGATAATATGAAAGTTCATTAAATAGAATCTACAAAAACCTCTGAAGAAATATTCTTCCAAATGTCAGAGGTATTTTATTTTCTTAGGAAGGAGTTGTCAAGATTAAAATAAAGGGTAAAGAGGTGATACTATCAAAGTTCCTGAAGCTAATGACTATGTGAATTTTGTGAAGGAAATGACAGGCCTCCTTCAAAAGAGCTTGCAGAAAGGAGCTGCTATTGAAAAGAATTCTGAACGAAAGTGGCAAATAGTAATGTGCAGAGGAGTAGGTAATGATGTTCCTATTTGTTTTCAAGTTGAAGGTCACACCCAGAAACTGCAGACCTAGCAGCTAGTTCTAATCTTTCAGTTGTAAGAGGACGTTTTCAAGTCCATCAAATGTAAAAAGCTTGGTTTTTCCTCAGTTCTGAGGCCCTTTATTGAAGGATCTAATTGAAAAGGAAATATTTTACCAGTTTTATATTAAAGAATTTCTTATTTGGTAAACGTGAATGCTGTAAAAATCTTAGCTAATTTAGTAACAGTCCTAAGAGGGAAGGATTGTTGTCATGAGTATTGCTTAAATATTCACTCGATAAAGTACAATTTGTATCATGTTACTTCAAATACACCAGACTGATGAAAATTTTCTAATAAGAGAAGCCCTTTTGTGAGCACTACATTAATGTAAAGATTTTGAAGAAAATGTCTTCCCCTTTCAGTTATACATTATAAATTATTAAGTATATGTATTTCTTATTTTGTGGTCATTAAAACTGCCATGTCACACAACAAACATTTCTAAAATCAATAGCAGTAGTCATATGATTAAACTATAAATGTCAGTTAGCATAGACATACTCAAGGGAAAACACCTAAGATGAGCATAGTCATGAATTAAGCATAGATTCTTCTTGATAGAGCACACATCACACATGCCTGGTACCAGAAATGCTGGTGTGCACATACACACTTGGCATGTGTGTCTGTACCTCTGTCTGTGTTCCCACATGCACCTGGGAGATGCATCAAAAAAGTATCTTTTACTGCAGAGCTGACTGATTATGTGAGGTGGCCAAAGACCACCTTTGGTTATCAGGTAGGCTTTCCAAAAGTCAGGATCGGGACCCTTGTTTTCCAGTATATTTTAGTTCTTGAAATTCTGGCTCAGTATTTATGTTTTTAGAATCTGAGATGGTGGCAAATACAAAGAATGTTCTAGCAGATGATAAATACAATAAAACTGAAGGGGAAATTTCTCTATTTTTGTGCTTTGTTTTTTCTAGCCAATTCATCATTTTCAAATATAGCTACATATCTGGAATACATGATAATCCAATAAAGTAAAACTAAATTACATTAATAATTAAATCTGAAAGCATTCTAAACTGAAATCTATTTTCGCAGTTCCTCCCAGATCCTCTGCAGCTACTAGCAGCCCTCCATAAATTCCAAAGTGTTTTACTGGAGAACAAAAATTTAATAAGGAATGGTGAAATCAGGTTGTAAATTGGCTGTTATTCAGCATATGTCCTGACAAAAAGCATGAGTACTCTGCCGTTTTAATGACTACAGCTGACAGTTGTATTAGCGTACTACCATTACATTGAGTCTAGTGGCCTGATCCCCAGAAGTGCTGACATGATCATCAATAAAATGTAGAAAGACAGAGCATTTTCTGACTGTATCCAAATATGTAATTATTTTACTTGAACAGAATCATAAACACTTCTGTAGTCTTTAGATTTATAATGCAACATGAGTTTTCCAAAACGCACTTCTACTGAAAATTTCTAGGGTATTATGAAATACATGGCTTCTGTTATATTTTTAAGTCAAATGAAATATAGGCACAGAATATTGTAATTCAAAACTCAGTATGAAAAGAAGCAGAGGCAAATCTACTTTCAAAGGTCCTATTCTGGGCTCTCCCGTTGCTTTCAATGGGCTCAACAACGGCCAGTTTGGAAGCTCATTTTATATCTTGTTTGATAATTTCCATTCACCTTCAGATCAAAACTGATACACAGAAGCAAGAATGCAACTTTTAGTATACTCTTGTGTACCACATCGGGGGGTGCAGAAAGTGAAAGGCCGCACTGTGGGGAGGAGCGGCCAGGACAGGTGACCCTAAACCGACCAACGAGGTATTCCATCCCATATACGTCATATTCAATATAAAGCTGAGGGATCACAAGGGTCTCAATCCTACCCTTCCACTGGCCTTCGCTTCCCTTGGGGGCCTTCTTGTATTCTGGACCCTTTCAGCCTTCTTTCTTCTTGGCCCTCCCTTTCATCCTGATTCATGTGTTCCTGAACCCAGTTCCCGTCTGCTGCTGAGCCCAGTCTGGGACTTTCCCAGTGCCTGCTCCAAAGCCTCAGTGGTGACAGTGACATAACTGCCATCAGGGGGAAGTTGGGTTTGATACTGGTTTTGTATATATTTGTATATATCCCATTTTATCGTCATTATCTTCATTAAAGCTGTTTTAGTTTTCTAATCTGGAAGTCTCTCTCATTCCCTTCCTCTCCCATTTGGGAGAGGTGCCATCCATAAGTGTCTCCCCTCTTTCTCTTCCTCTATTTGGGGGTGGAAAGAGGGGTTAACAGAGAGTGTCTGTTGTAGGTCTAGTGGACTGACCTAAACCTCGACACTTTAAAAAGATTAGTTTTAATTAGACTAAGCTTCAATTCCCAAAGAAAATTGCACAGCAATCAAGAAAGCTAAATATATTAGAATGTGAAGTTTTCCTTTTGGGTCACATTAAATAGTGGAGAAAAGGTTTTGTAATTCAACTACTTCCATCTCAACACCATCTTGAAATGAGAATAATATCTACACTCTGCATTTATGCAGCTAATTTTAGCTAAGGACTCCAAAATACAACTGCAGAACTTGTGGGGTTTGAAAACAGTTCTGTAAGAAGAAGACAATCACAGAAGGATCAATTTATCTGCCATTGAAATACAGCCACCTCTGAGATGTGATGTCAGCTACCTCTGGCTGATGCTGTTGCTCTACCACTCTCCGTCATTTTTGCAAGATTGTGGCAAATGGGAGAGGTGTCTGAGGACTGGAGGAAAGCCAGTGTCACTCAGTCTTCAAAAAGGGCAAGAAAGAAGATCCAGAAAACTACAGACCAGTCAGCCTCACCTCCATTTCTGGAAAAATGATGGAGCGGCTCATTCTGGAGGTCATCTCTAAGAACATGGAAGACAAGAAGGTTATCAGGAGTAGTCAGCATGGATTTACCAAGGGGAAATCATGCTTGATTAATCTGATAGCATTCTACGATGTCGTGACTGAATGGGTAGATGCAGGGAGACCAGTGGATGTAATCTACGTTGACCTTAGCAAGGCGTTTGACACAGTTTCCCATAACATCCTAGTGAGCAAGCTCAGGAAGTGTGAGGTAGAAGAACAGATGGTGAGATGTTTTAAGAACTGGCTATATGATAGAGCCCAAAGAGTGGTGATCAATGGTGCCAAGTCTGGCTGGAAACCTGTAACTAGTGGAGTCCCCCAAGGATCAATGCTCGATCCAGTCCTGTTCAGCATCTTCATCGACAACCTTGATGAAGGGACAGAGTGTCTTCTTGGCAAGTTTGCTGCTGATACAAAACTGGGAGGTTTGGCTGATACACCTGGAGCCTGTGCGGCCATTCAGAAAGATTTGGACAGACTGGAGAGCTGGGCAAAGAGGAGATGTGGTAAACCAACCCATTATTTTGAAATGTCTTTTAAAATCAGCTAAAAAGAACTACAGTCCCCATGATGCCATGGTTCTGCTGGAAGTTGGAAGCTGGAAGTCATACAGATCTGGCAAAGTATAAAAACTCAAAAGAAAACAAAAACTCCCTCTTTCCACTGCGTCGTCCAGAGAGAAAGTTCACTGCTGCCAAGCCTCCTCCCCTGCCCCAGGCCTCGCAGCCAGGGGAGGAAGGAGTAGGGGGGAAGCAGCTGAACAGGAGCCACTGCAGAAGCCAGATGCCCCCCGTGCCGCTGCTGGCCACTGCTGGAACTGTGCCAAGTCCAAACGCCGAAAGGTTCCAAGCGGGGGGGGGAGAAGGGGAAGCTGCCGCCTCCCACTGCTTAAAGAAACCCGACACTCTAAGAATCCGAGTGTCTCCCGCCGGGGAAGCCTGAACCGAGCGTGGTGGGGAGGGGAGAAGCTACGCCACTCCAAACCAGCGCCATTCCAAACTGGCGCTGCTCCAAGTTGAGAGCCCATGCCTAAACCGAAAAAAACTACAGCAAGAAGCTGTTGCTGGTGCCACCCAAGCCAGGGGTGCCGCATCAAAGAAATCTGCCGCTCCAAAGGGGAGCGCTGCACTGAAGAAGCCACACGCCACTGTCAAGTTGCGAGCCACATGCCACTGCTGAAAAAAAATTGCGGCAAAAAGCCGCCATTATCATCATCACCGTCAGAGAGAGACTCCGATCACGCCGAAAAGCTGGCAAGTCGCCATCATCATCGGAACCGCCCAAGTCTGCTGGCTGAGCACCGTCGATCCGACCATCGCCACACGCCGGAAAAGGGTAGAACCCGACATCTACACACACACACGCACACGCACCACACCAGGTTGACTAAGGGGGAGTGAGTGGGTGGGCGTGGCGTCCTTTGATATCATAATATCTCCACAGAGTAAATACGGTTTTATTTTAATATATTTGGTAATAAACTTGTTAAATACTCATCAATCTCCATGGTTGCCTACGAGCTTGCTGGGGTAGTATCTTGCTTTGCCCTTGATCCCCTTCCCTTTTGGGAGGCAGCACGGACGCTTGCGCCTGGACCGTGACAGGAACCTAATGAGGTTCAACAAGAATAAATGCAGAGTCCTGCACCTGGGAAGGAGTAACAAAATGCACCAGTACAGACTGGGAGGCGATCTGCTAGAGAGCAGCTC
>JAVSBS010010458.1:36097-46976 GCA_033124195.1 Coracias cyanogaster
CCAGAGGTGGCCTCATGAGGACAGAGTAGAGGGGGAGGAGAACCTCTCTTGACCTGCTGGCCACACTCTTCTTCATGTAACCCAGGAGACCATTGGCCTTCTTGGCCACAAGGACCCATTGTTGGCTCATGGTGAATTTACTGTCTACCAGGACTCCCAGGTCCTTCTCCACAGTGCTGCTTTCCAGCAGGTAAACCTCTAACCTGTCCCGGTGCACTCAGTTACTTTCTGTAGTCTATAAGTTTTCTACCTATAATCCTTTCTAAATCAACGAGAGAATTGCTATCGATTCTGCAATCCCAAGGTATTTGAACATTGAGTGTAAAATATTTAGTAATCCAAAACCAAGTCCACCAGAGTAACCAAAGCAATCAGCTTATAAATCCCCATCAAAACCTTTAATGAACTGACAAAAATAATCCTCAAGCAGTACCTGTGAAACAACCCTCACAGTCAAGAAACAAAATGTTTTCTTGTCCACTTGTGACCAATAGCATATCTTCCACTTGTTTTCCAGGCATTTTTGATGAAGAAATAATATTCAAACTTGGCTTGTCCACACACAAGGCAACAGCATCTTTGTAAATGAAGAGTGCTGCCATAATCATTTCCAAAATCACAGAATCCCAGCATGGTGTGGGTTGGAAGGGACTTCTGGAGATCATCTTGTCCAACCCCCCTGCTCCAGCAGGGTCACCCAGAGCAGGGTGCCCAGGATCGCGTCCAGGCACGTTTGGCATCTCTCCAGAAAAGGAGACTCCACAACCTCTCTGGGCAGCCTGGGCCAGGTTCTCACCACCCTCAGTGTCAAACATTTCTTCCTTCTCTCTATTCTCCCTCTTTGACTTTCAAACCATCATCCCTTGGCCTGTCACAACAGGCCCTGCTCAAAAGTCTGTCCCCATCTTTCTGATTGGCCCCTTCAAGTCCTGAAAGGCCACAAGAAGGTCTCCCTGGAGCCTTCTCTTCTCTAGGCTCAACGACCCCGACTCTCTCAGCCTGGCCTCACAGCAGAGGGCTTCCAGCCCTCCCATCATTTCCATGGCCTCCTCTGGCCCCACTCTAACTGGTCCATGTCTCTGCTGTGCTGAGGACTCCAGAGCTGCCCCAGCACTGCAGGGGGGTCTCCCCAGAGCGCAGCAGAGGGGCAGGATCCCCTCCCTGCCCTGCTGCCCACGCTGCTGGGGATGCAGCCCAGGAGGACATTGGCTTCTGGGCTGCGAGCGCATGTTGGAGAAGAGAAGACTGAGAGGGGATCTAATTAATGTGTATAAATAGATGAGGGCTGGGTGTCACGAAGAAAGGGGCAACCTCTTTTTGCTTGTGCCCTGTGATAGGACAAGGGGCAATGGATGCAAGCTAGAGCACAGGAAGTTCCACGTCAACATGAGGAGGAACTTCTTTACTGTGAGAGTTACAGAGCACTGGAACGGGCTCCCCAGAGAGGCTGTAGAGTTTCCTTCTCTGGAGACTTTCAAGACCCATCTGGATGCATTCCTGTGTAACCTGCCCTAGATTCTATGGTCCTGCCTGGCAGGGGGGTTGGACTTGATGATCTCCAGAGGTGCCTTCCCTAACATTCTATGATTCTATGATATATCAGCCTTTTTCAATTATAATACCAGTATTAAAATAAAACAGCGAATAGCACAAAAGTATCTTTTCTGTATTTGAAAGGTGATGAGAGGTTTTCATTCTACTGAAAACAGTTTTATAGAAACTGTATTTGGTAAAAATTCCATAAATCAGTGGGAATAAATAATTGTGTCAGTTAATTCGTAATGTTCTAGGATCAGTTTTTATCAGTGTTTTTTCTTTTCATCAAGCTTTCCTCCTAACATCTGCTAGCTATCACTACTTGTACTCTTGTTTTGTTAGTAAAATCAGTTACGCATTATAGTAGAACTTCCTTCTGAAATTGGGAATATGCAATAAATTAATAGGTAATGGGTAGCTTGGGAAGCACATACATTTCAAGTTGTTACCTGCGCCTTTGTAAGCTAACAATGCAGTCTAATGGCTTTCTTAATAACATAACCAAATATATGGATATAATTTCTACATGTGCATATTACATATGTATGTGTACACAGATACGTATACACAGTTCCATGAGAATTAAATCAAACAAGTTACAATGCATAAAGATACAAAGTTAGTAAGATATGTAAATATGGGAACAGACAAAATAGAATCCAAGGTCAGAAGTAGCGATTCATCATCTGTATAATCCAAGTAATTACTCCCTCATTTCTACCACAAGTCTCCAGATTCCTTTAGTCCCATTGCAAAGATAACCTGTATTATTTACAGGCCTCGGGAGCTGAGAATTCATCACCCTGTGAATCCTTCTGTGGTTAAGTTACTCACTGTTATTCACCTCATTTGTATGATACAGCATGAATGATTCATGACGCTATGATGCGTTTTGTAGAATCCAAGGGAAAATGGGCAGTCCATCTCTCTGTATCTGTTCTGGTTGCATCCCATCTTGCTCTTGGACAATACAATTCTATGAATGGATTCCTGATGGAATCACTTGTATGACATTCCCCAACACTTTGAGGTGCTCTTTCTCTGTAAGAACACTGTTCCTAAATCTATAAACTTGCCCATCTAACCTTTTAGACACTGGGAAGGAGATGATGAATTTCCACCATTTCCTTCTCTGACATTTACAATGGTATTCAGCAGTTGTAATACTGGAATTACAGAACCATAGTAAATCTTACGTGATCTGTAGGAACAAGGCAGTGAGACCATGAATGCAAATCTGCCCAAGAAATGTGAAAAGCTCAATGTAAACATCTATAAAAACCTGTGTCTCCATTCAGTCAGTGTTCTATCACTCAGTGACACCACACACCCCCACCCAAGAAGGGGAATTGGGAATACAAGAGGAGACGTGTGGGTTGAAAAGGCAACAGCTGTGCACTCCCAGCAGTGAACGCTGGATGTCAGGCACTGCGAGCACCACAGCTCCAGTGAAAGCATGATGGCCATGACAGGCAAGACTCTCCCAAGGGTGGTGGCCAATGAGGAGAAGAGACTATCCCCAGCCAACTTTCCAATTTACAGGGAGCATGATGTTAATGGTATGGAATACTTCTGCTGGTCATCTTGGCTCACCTGTCCTGACTTTCATTCCACTGAGCTTTAGCACCTGGCTAACTTGAAACTGCTAATAACCTTGGCCACTATGGAGACCTACTACCATGGCTGGCCACAAATGAAAACAGTGTCTTACCAACTTTGTTCTCACCAAATTGGGTGCTACCGTCTTCTCAAAAATGCAGCTTCCCTGAACAGAAAATTGATTTTATTATTCTATCTCAGTGAAACAAGGACAACCTGATACGTCTCTGTGTGTGCACGTTTATTTTTTAAAATATTCCTCACAGTTTGATATCCACGTCCATTCCATTTCGCAGAAGAAAAGCTGCAAATTCGGAAGCAGATATTCAACATTTCCTAATACTACTAGCCTTTTTTGTAACATGTAGCTGACATCCTGTACATTACATATCATGTACCCTTCTATTTAGGTCTAATAAAATTGCCAAATATTGTCCCTTGAATTTCTGATACATGCAAAGATTCTCTTTTTTGGTAGAGACGTTGTACAATTTCATTGAGAAGGAAACATTCTTCTGCAAAATTGTTTGAAAGGTACGTGTTTAGAGTTCATAAGAGTTCTGCAATCTTGCAATAAACCTTAGCATAAAAATTATTCAGTCAAAATTGTAAGTTTTATAGCCTTGTAATAGCTACTTTTATCACATGCCCCTCTGGTTTGTTACTTAAATCTTGCTTCTTTAAACATCTCATATAGCAAGAGCTGCCTTAAAATTACAGGGGTCTAAAAAAGCCCCAACAAATTAGGCCAAATTGTCTGTCCTCTGACTGTTCTTTCCTGGGAGATTCCTTTGGAATAATGGGTAAAATAATTTCCCACAAAAGCTTTGTTCTATCTTTTCAACCTTAACCATTATGTCCAGAAATACAAGCCGAATTATACTCATCTGCAAGAACCTGAATCTGAGATGTCACTATTCTGTTGAATTACAATTGAAGTTTCCTGTTAGTGGAGATGGAAAAAACCACAATTTTTGCAGCAGATCATAAAACCTTTCTTATTACTACCCATTCAAATGTATCAGATACTATAGAATTAACAATTTATACATAATTGTACGTTATTTTATAGATATTTTCATTTGACTTAATACTGCCTCTTTTTGTCCTAATACTATAATGATGGAATCACTTGGCCTTGCTTTAGAGGTGCTACCATGTTCTTCAGGCTCTTACTGGAGCCAGCTGAAACTGGAAATGCTCAATACCCCTGAAAACCAGTGTCCAAGAAAATGGTTTTAAAAAGGAGGGATACAAGGCTACATTATTCTTCATAACCTTTTCTCTGAAAAGGTGTTACAATTATGCAAATTGAGCCATGCCCACAGGGTATTTCAAAATATTTTAAAATTTCTCTAAGCAATTCTGCGCTTTTCTCTTTACTAGATCCACGTGCATTCAGTGGTTACAAACCTCAGTTTAGGGGGTTGACTTATGTAGCACACCAACAACACTGAGTAAATTTCATTACAAGCTTTCATACTATCCAGTGCTTTCGGTCAGATTCCGAGCGTAAAGGATGGAGAATGTATTTGAATGCAGTGGTATGGAACTCGAGGGAAGGGAATGGAAAGGGAAATGGGAAGGAAAAGGGAAAGGGCAGCATTCTCTCTCTTCTGGAGAAAGAACAGACAAATGAGCAGAACACAGGCCAGTTCGTGCCTCGTAAAACATCTTCCAAAAGCAGCCTCTAGCTCAGGAGACCCAAATCCGCTGGCTGCTGAAAGCCAGGATAATGTGCTAGTCACTCCGTACTTGCTCCTTCTCATACCTTCTCCTAGACTGCTGCTAACAGTCACCGTTGAAGATAAAGGGCATTAAGCTAGCTGAGCAATCGATCCTACTTGACTTGTTCCTCAAAAACAAACCAACAAAAAATCCCACAAACAAGCAAAAAAAAAAAACCAAACAACCCAGGTAGGCTACAAATTTCTGCCATGTTTACTGCACGGGAGTTTTGCAGGAGGAGGGATATGAGAGCACATCCACGGAGTTTTTTAAGTCTCGTGAGGTGTTGCTTGCGACTGGAGATGCTGATACCGGAGCTGGACACAACCTGTCCCTGCTCAGCCTGGAGCCCCCGCCCGCTCCCCCGGGGACGGGACCTCTGCGCCCAGGGCGTCAGGGGCTCTTTCTGAACGTTCAATAAACGACCAAGCAACCAACCACCACCCAGCCCACCCCGAGGCTGCCTCAGACTTGCAAACAAAAGGCTTGCAGGAGTGCCCGAGCTAAAGGAAGCAAAGCCAAACGGCGGAAGATTATAGGAAGGCCTCCCTGGAGGTGTGGCTGCCGGTAGCGCTGCTGCCTCTCGCCATGAAAGAGCCGTGACCGCCGGCGCCGTGGCTCTGCGCGGGCCCCACAGCCAGCGGGAAGCGGAGGGAGAAGCGGCCCCTGCGCCCGCCGCGCGGCGCTTCCTCGTGTCCAGCCCGGCGGCAGAGGCGGGCGCGGAGCGGCGCGCACGGCGGGGCCGCGGCTCGGCCCGCAACTGAAGAAGGGCGGGCGGGAGAGAGGGTAACTTTGCAGTTCTGCCGAGCTCCGTAGCTTCAAAAACTCGCTTCGGTGCTGTGCGCGGCGCACCGAGCAGGAGCGCGGTGTGAGCCGCGGGAGCGTGCGGAAAGAGGCAGGTCGGAGAGCTGAGCGTGTGCGGAGGAGCTGAGAAGGAAGGACGATGTTGTCCCTTCTCCACACACACACACACACACACACACACAGGCAGGAGGGGCAGCGACCATCTGGCAGTGAGGCAACCTGAACCTCCTGTTACTCGCCCAACCGTTTTCGCTTTGGGGACAGTGAGCACCTCGCTGCGCCCACCCGCGGAAAGGCACCCACCAGGAACCCCCCAGTCCAGCGACTGTGAAGGATGCCGTGGGGAAGGGCGGGCAGAGCCTGAAGGGAGCTGCTTTGAGGTGGGAGGAGAAGGGAGACTGCAGAGGTGGCTGAAAGCAGCAGAGCACGCTTTGTCCCTGCTAAATATTCCCACATGCCAGGTACTTATCACTGGAAATGGAAATCTTTTCCATTTTCTCATCACTTTTTCTGTCAATGAGCCGTTTAAAATCTCACTGCTTCATCTCGCTTTTGTTTTGAAAGCTGCCCTTGTTCTGCTTGTCACAACTGCAACAGGGGAGCAGAGGAACAACAGCAGAGGCAAAGCTTCATCTTAGCCAGGCAGACAAAAGAGCAGACCTTGGTGCTCTCTGCTCTCTGTCTTGGACTGACAGCGAAACAGAAGAGATGGAGGAGTCTTGGGGTGTCTGGTTATTTCACCTGATTCCCTCTCTGGTTTGCCTCCACAAACAGATCACAAGCATTTACTAGTTGCTGTTGTTGTTGTTGGAGGGAGGTGCCAAACCGAAGGGGTGCAGGTATCAGTGATTTCTCTCCTAAATCCCAGGGGGCAAAGCTGACTGATGCTGCTTCATTTTTACCTTCCTTTTTTTCCTCCTCCCCTTTCTGCAGGGGAGTTGGACAATGGAGGTTTCCACTCCCTGCTCGTCAAAGCTTGGTTTGTATCTTCCATGCCTAAAATGGTGCTTCTCATTTCTCCCGTGGAGGGGGTGAGGGAGATGGGGAAGGAGCTTTCCTAGGCATCTTGCACATCTAAAGGCAAAAGCACGGGATCAATCATCCGCTACAGCTGGCTGGGAATCAACCTGCTTGGCATTTTCTAAGAGCTGAGTTGGGATTTTGCTTGTTTGTTGGTTGGTTTATTGGTTTGTTTCTTTTAATGCCTTCTGTGCCTTCTCTCAATTATCAATTCTGCCATTTCTTTACATTTTTACTCCATGTCTATCCAAGGAAGATTTTGTTGGAGATGGATCCATGGCACGATGGGACGTTGTATAAGCAGTTACGAGACTTTAATTGAAGAAGGTACAATTCCTCTTTGCTTCAGCTCTTTCTATTGGGCCTTCCCCAGCGGTTCTCACAATTTTCTTCCTCGCATTTTCTCCTTCTTTCTTTTCCCTCTTCTAACCCCTCCCAAGTATTATTGCAAGGTTCCAAAGAGGCAAGATTTTAGAGATAAACGTGTAGATTTTTTTTTGTCTGTATGGATATATACAAGGAGCACATAATTAATCAGATATGACCATGGCTCTGTAAGCACCCTAGGACAGTCTGACACCTGTAACATTGAGATAGCTGTGGATCAAGACTGGAGAAATGGCCACAGGATGATGACAAGAGTAGGAAGGGCCCGAGAGGCAGATGCCAAGCAGAGCTGTGGAAATGGTCTCGATGATAGGAATCTCAGCAACAGTTTGGGTGTTATGATGTGGTGCTAGACTATTCAGTAGAGATGATTAAGCAGGGATGGATATGGGCTAGAGCTTGTGGAGGTAGGGCGTGGTGAAAAGGCCTTGCCAGGCAAGAGTAAAGCAGATGGAGGATCTGAGGAGTCACCTTGTTCCCAACATCTGGAATGTTTTAGATAGGCAAGTATTCTTTCGTTGTTTGCCTCTGCCATGGTTTCTGGGAGCAGAAGTGTGTGCTGACACAATGGGAATGTAGATCAAAGTAAAATGTATTCATTCACTGGAGTGGGGAGAGAACTAAATCTGAATGCCCAGAACAGATGCAGTGCTGCAGTCAGTCCGAGCCAGCTCCGTGGAGCTTGGCTGCCTACAGGAGCCCACATCCGGCAAGTAAAATCTGACCTACGTGATTTGCAGTTCCTGGGAGGAACCCCCAGCCCGAGGGCAGCCCATGGAGACTGCCAGAGTCAGCACCCGGGAGCCCAGGCCCTGACACAGAGAGGAAGCGGCTTCACAACACATCTGTGGGGCTGGAAGAGAAAGGACCAGTTTCGCAAAGCCCGTTTCTTTTTCTTGGGCTGCTTTAGGTGCTTCATCTTAGCTTCTGCCTTCAGTACTCAGCGTTTTCTCCCGCACCCGGCTCCCCCCCGGCCCCACGGGCGAGCGGAGCAGCCTCTCAACAGGTGCCGTGGAAACTTGCGCGGCCGCCGCGGCGCGGGGAGAGCCCTTCGAGCCTTCAGTTTTGTAGGATGCTGCCGCCCCGCGACTCCTGCTCACAAAGCAGCTGCTTCGGCAGCAGCTCCGGAGCCACCCGTTCGCCCCAGCGCCTCGGTACCGCGCCCGCTGCGCGCCGCGGAGCGGCCGGGCAGCCCGCGGCCGGGCAGGGACCGCGCCGGGCACGGCGGGGGCGGGAACGGCGGCGCCTGAAGCGGGGAAATGAGCTGCCCCCAAAGCCCCGCGCTGGCCTTGGTCGCAGCCCTTCTCCGGAACGGGGCAGAGCGCGGGGAGCAGCTCGCTTCAGTAGAGGCGAACAGAGAAGAGCTGCCTGTAATTAAAATGTGCATTAACATGGCAGGCAAACCCCTTCCCCTCGGATCCCTCGTGTCAGGATAACGTGGGGTGAGATGAAAGCCCTCGACACCCCCTCCGTGAAACACGAGTTATCTTTTTCACGCGATGCAAATGGAGGGACAAGCAGCTGCAAAGCTCTACAATAAACTGTTTCATCCAAGGCAGAGTCAGCTCGGGAACGCGCTGCTCTGAATGGGTGTCGCCCCCCCCCCCCCACACCTCCTTCGCAACCGCGCAGGCAACCTCTGTAGGCGATAACCAAGTCTGAAAACTCGGGAGAGGATCGATAACGTCTACTAAATATTCCGGTAGTGTATGAGTGTGGCGGGGAGGAGGGATGAGGATGAGGAGGGGGATAAAGCAGTGATTAATCAGGTATTAATCACTGGCCACAAACAAGGGGAGATTATTTCGGGTAGGCGGCCGCCTGTGGGGAGTTGCAGAATAGATCCTGTTACTGAAGGCACGCGTGATGGGATCGGCACTTCGCCGTTTTGCGACGCCTGCCTAATTTTGAAAGTGCCCATAATTCAAGCCACATATTTCTTCTTTCCTCTGTGCGTAGCATTTCCCTTAACTCTCTGCAAGCACAGACTTAGTGGAGATATTTATGCCGCTAACTAGAGGATTCCTTTTCGCTCTCCTTTCGTGAGCACAGAAGCAGAAAGAAATCAAAATAGCCGTTGCACCGAAAAAAAAAAAAAAAGACAAAAAAACCCCCCGAAACCAAACAACCCCAAATCTGCGACGTACATCAGGGACAAGGGATCAAAGGAAGGATGTGAAAAGGTGTGGATCGTTGCCCCCAGCTGCAGCCCATGCCTTCCAGGCGGAATTGCTAACGTGCCGTTTGGGCAGCCCGGCAGCCCCGCATGCACACAAACAGCGGAGCGTGAAGCGCATTCCGGGCTGTGAGACGGCGACGCGCACGCCGGGCTCCTCCGTAACTTTCCCCACGCAACGGGTTAAACTAATAAGTGCATCGATACAGGCATCCCCGCAAAGAGCTCGCTGCTCGACCGAAAACCAGAAACGTAGGTAATCCCCACACACACCACCCTCATCATCACCTTAAAAAAGTCACCCGGTGGGATTTGTGTGAATATACACTAGTTAGAGGCTATACGAACCAACTCACGTCTCCGTTTGAGCTATACTGCAAGAATATTTATTGAGCCCCAGCTCAGTCACTGCATTGAACGCCAAGCCTGGCAAGCCAATTCATTTCCCATTTCCGAAGAGAGCTCTGAATCAACTCCTTCTTTCCTCCCCGGTTTAGCGATCATTTATATCTCTCCATTGCAGAGTACCCAGGATAAAACCAGAAAATAAGAGATAAATAGATATTTAAATTACACCTTGGTACACGGCGAGAGCTTGCAACGCCCTGACCGAAAGCAAAAGGACCCCTATAAATATACCCCTCAAATGCTCCCCTACCTTTCACACACGAAACCATCAATAAAAAGACGAGGTTCCAAAATGTAAATCCACTTTTAATCTCCATTTTCTTCACCAGGATGAAGTCCAGCCGGCCACATTTAGTACATCCCCTTTCCCCAAAGTCTGCTAATTTCGATGCCTTCGCACGGATTTCCCCTCTGCAGATCCCTTTCATATTATTCTCGAGAGCTCCCAATTCCTGTTCCTTGGCCAGGCGCAGCGGAGTTGTTGCTGTTGATGGTGCGCGGTCACAGCTCGGAGTGAATGGTGTTTCTGGGATACCACAGCAACCTTGACGAGGACTCAACCATCTCTCCAACGGGGGCACAAAGTCTCAGCTACTCTCGATCGTGTCTTTTCCTTCCCCCCACCCCCCCGCTACCCCAACTCTCTGCACAGCCGAAGCCCACCGCAATCCCGGCTCCTTACAGCATCCACCGGGAGCCACGGCAGAGCCTCGGGAAGCTCAGACACTCTCTCCAATAAACTCCAAACAGTCTTTGCAATTGAGATTCTCCCCCCGCCCTCCCGTTCCCCCAGGAGGATAAATTCTGCCTAGGAAAACGGCTCGAGAAATAACGCAGCGCCGCGGTGCCCGCAGCCTCCCGGAGGAGCCTCGGGCGGCGGATCACGGCGGGGCTCAGCCCCCAGCCGCCGCCCCCGCCAGCGCCCCGCGGGGCACGGTTCTCGGGCCGCGTTCGGGGCTGCCGCCGCCACCGGCGGCACCCGCGCTCACACCCGCGCCTGCGGGCACACACCGCGGGCGGCGGCGTGCGCGTCTCCGCGGGGACCTGCGGGCTGATTGCTAATTACAGGGCGGCCCCCGCGGGCGCGGGGAGCGCGGCGGGCACAGCCCCGCTCCCCGGAAGAAGGCGGCCGCGGCCGCACCCGCACTCGCGGCGGAGGGCGAGGGGGGGAAGGTGGCTCCCCGCGCAGGGCCGCGCAGCGGGCGGGGCGGCGGCTCCCCG
>JAVSBS010010459.1:0-13419 GCA_033124195.1 Coracias cyanogaster
CAAGAGCAAGTGGCAGATGCTCCTCCTGGGACAGGATAATCCTGGTGCTGATATCCTCTCTCTGGTAACCAGTGACAGGACATGAAGAAATGGAATGAAGCTGCATCAGGGGAAGTCCAGCTTGGACATTAGGAAAAAGTTCTTCACTTAGAGAGGGTTGTCAGTTGCTGGAACAGGCTCCTTAGGGAAGTGGTCACAGCACCAAGCTTGTCAGAGTTCAAGGAGCATCTGGGTGATGCTCTTAGCCGTATGGTTTCATGTTAGGAAGTCCTGCAAGGAGTTGGACTTGATGATCTTTATGAGTCCCTTCCAACTCGAGATATTCTATGAATCTATGATTCATTCCTTTGCCTATTGTGTTTATTGTGTAGAAAATAACATGGCTCTCATTTAAAATGCAGCAACCACTCTCCAAGTTGTTCACAGTATTTAAAAGAATTCATTTTCTTTCAGTTCCTCTCCACAACTTAGCTTTTTTTGGGTTTTGTTTTTAAAAAATGGCTGTCTAAAGTAAATTGTGATACTGATGTAGCTTTTTGCATTTGGAAGATGAATGAAGATCTGCGGTACTGTTAATTCCTGCAAGGTCTGATGTAAAAGTGCTGAAATATATTTTTTAGCTGCTGTGCGAGACTGTTGGAGAGGCCAGTTTCCCATCAGGGTTTCAATTTCAGAATGGAAAAGACACATGTAGCAAACAGTCTCTGCATTGCCGTGTTGCCTCAGAATCCCATGAAGTGAGGTGTCCGCCTGTAATTCAAAACTTCAGGAGGGATCCAACTGAAGCAATGAGGGTCCCACTTTTGGCATTCATGCAGCAGCTGCCTGGGCACTGTGCCATTCAGCAGAGGCAATACACATTCCCTCTCAATCCTGCTGTGATTCCCTTCCTTCCTCCTGTTTCAGATGCTTTCGTAGAGCTGAACAGTGTGAACTTTCATCAGAGGGGCCAAAAGTGATGTTGCTCATTCTGAACTTGCCAGGATTATTTTCCCAAGTTCAAGTCCTACTGAAGGTTTGTGTCTGGTGTTCTCCTCACAGTTGGTCCCTTGTAGCCCTGGAGTTGGCTTGCACTTACGAGTACAAGAAAAAAGCTAAGAGCCTTTTCTAGGCAAAGAAAATTAACGTGCTTTTATTCTGAGCTGTACTCTGTTACTAAGTAATCCAGTTATATTTGGTCCTTTCCAAATGAAGATCATAAAAGACAAGCAGCTTTGATCAATCTCCATTACAACTGCCATGATATCCTGTCCTTGGAGTCAATATGGAGTTTCTTCAGCAACAATTAGTACAGTTTCTGAATGTGAAACTTCATTTTCATTGTTACATGTTATAAATGTTGGCTGAGGAGGTTTTTATTACCTCATTTTCTGGGAAGTTATAGCTGAAAACATAAATATTACCTGTCTGTCTTCTGGAGAATCTGAAATAAAACCAAAAAGTTTCTCATCATGAAATAAACGTTGGGGACCTCTGCACAAGAGCAGCTGTGAGAGGGAATACCTGGGTGGTCTCTCCATCACGGATTCTCTCTCTCCTCCCCTAATAAAAGCCTCCCTGATGTGTGAGGAGTCTGGTGAGCATTTAGGTGAGGTCCTAAGGGGTAAGACAGTTTTCTACTTTAATATATATATTGTGGTAAGATCGTTGTGTTTAAAGCTTGCTTCCACTGTTTTCCATGTGATCTTGGTGGCCATGTACTGAAGTAAGAAACTGCTGTGGTAAAATAGATATGGAAGTAATGCTGATTATGAGTAATCATGTATCCTGATGATTGAAAGAGCCTCTCTGAGTCACTCCTGCCCAAGATGAGATTCTGCACACAGAAACTTGAAGATAGTCCTTTGAATTGCTCCTAAATCCTTCAAGTTGTAGAGCATTGCAGCTTGCCTTTTCTTGCTAGCCATCTTCCTTTTGACTTTCCCCTTAAACCTATCCTTACACTGTGTTAAAGGGAAAAAATTCCAGAAGGATGGATGACATGTATGTAATGATATATAATAGGCTCTCCATAACGGGATCACTGGTTTGCATTCAGCCCAGGTGGTAAGGTCTGAAAGCTGTTGCCATCTGGTAGCTTTCTGGAGGCCTGTAAGGAATGAGCTACTGTCCAGGCCATAGTGAGTAGAGCTTTCCGGTAGAGAAATGCAGTTTTGCTGCTTAGTCTCTATTTGCAGTGTCAGCAGAGGTGCTGAGGCAGAAAGAGACCCAGGGGACTGAATTCCTTTGGACTTACGTGTCCAAAAAATAACTCTGTGCGCTTCAGAACAGACTGTGAGGGAAGACTAGGCTACAAATACACTTCGTACAAACACAATAATATTGTTTTCACATAACAATGTGTTAAAAGTAAACATAGTAAAACCAGTAGTGGGAATAAACTATACTAATTTTACATACAAAGGAGGAAATGGAAAGAATATTATTGAAGCTGCAGGGGTTAAGTACTGACAAGAAGTAAAAAGCAGAGGGAACTTGCAGTGGCTGTTCTGACACTGGGGAAATAAGAGCCTTGGCACAGATTGACTGAAGAAGGTGCAGAGCCTGCAAGCTTGTATTGCGCAAGCTACTCAGGGAGTACAGCCCTGGACAGTGAGAAGAGATCTCTGCGATTTTTCTGAGGTCTGGCAGACATGGAATATTTCCCACAGGGCTGCAAGAGGTAGAGTTTTTCTTCCTCCACTGGAAGGTTGGGTAGCAGTTACAGGATATCTTTACTGTTTACCAGCTGTGAGTGTGGCAGGCAACATCTGGCAGAGCTGGAACTGGGACACAGCTTCCTGCTGAGTAAATGCCTGTATCTGTTGATACTGCCTTTGGAGAGAAGGCTATACTAAATGAATTGCTGAGCTCCACCTGGCTGTGAGTCTGACTCTGTGAAGGTTAGGGGAAAATTGGGATTAAGGTACCTGGTTTCTGTTCAGTTTCCATATGTGGATGCAGTGTGATGCCACTTTTCTGTTCCCTGAGATACCATCTCGTTGTCTTCAAGGGGAGTGTGCTGCACCATTCCACCAAGGAGAACTTGTTTTGCTTTTTATCCATTGTTTAGTTGTAGTTAGTGTATGCTGTTTAAACTCTGCTCTGAAGACAGCCTGCAATGATCTTATATTGATAATATTGGAGGGCTTCATAAAATTTCAGGGCTTAATTTTTCAGGGCACTTGTTTGAGGGAAAGTGGAGGGTTGCCTTTTCTCCATTGTAATGCATGGGAATTGAACCAAACAAGATTCTGAAAGTTTTCCTTTTCTGGCTGCCCAGTTTTAGACTATTTTTTCAGGACACTCGGTGTTAAATAACAGCCCGTGTTCACAGTGCAGGTCCCACTGTAATTTAAGTGCTTGGCCATTCTGCCTGTGGAGCAACCTTGGTCTCAAGTAACACAACTAAGAAACAAGGAAAGTGATTAGTACGAACATGACTGTAAGGAATTTTGCAATGCATTGCAAAAAAACCTCTGTGGTAAATGCAGGGATCATGTTGGATTTCAAGGACAGAATTGACTGTCTTGACTGTCAGAGCATCATTCCTTTTTGTGCAGTCCTGGCCTTCATAGCAGGACCTGTACCTTCATGTGTTACATCATCAGTGTGTATACGATACTGCTTTCACCCTAGAGCAAGCTACTTGTGCTCATGGGATATGGAAGCCACTTTATTTTCATAGAGAAGATAAACCCATGTTTGTATGAATGGACCTGCAGTGGGCTGGTAATGATGGTTCCCAATGTTTAGTGGGTGAATTGGCAATTATAATGTCCTTTTACTGTGGATCTCAGCATTTTATTTCCCAGGTTTTAAAAAAGCAAACATTAATCCCCCCCAACCCTTCCGCATGTGTTGTGCTGCTATCATGGGTTCTAGGGAGGCAGTTCTAGACTCACATCTCTGCCCTTTTTGCTGATGGTGTCTATTCCATCAGTGTTTATAGAGTGGTTGTCCTCTGTGTTTGTTGCTTTGCCTTTGGGCTTTGCAGCTATTGGCTATGCAGTGGGATATTCAAAAAGGCAGCTGGGTCTCACCCCTTGCTCTGGTAAGGATTCTTTAATGGAGGAAGTTCCCCTTCCCTCAAAGATTGGTTTGTCTCTACTATCAAGTTTCAGAGATGACTCTTGTATCTGTGGTTTTATTTTAGTTACCTTCTTCTCCTGGGGCCTTTTCATGTCTCTGTGCTCCAAAGTTCTTCCTATTTCTGTTCTTGTTTGTTGCTGATCTGTGCCACTGGTATTTCTGAGGGCTTTCAGTGTAAGCACCTGGGTTTTCCACACCATTCTGTTGAGCTTTAGCACTACTGCTCTACAGTATTTGACAAACAACCATCTTATGTGGGAAGCAGACATGCAGGAACATGTCCCTGGTATTTAGCCCCCTTTGAAGAAAAGATACATTTTATATATTTACAAATAAATGTATTGCTATTTTCATAACAGCAAATACAGTGTGCTGTTGGGATTGGTTCTGGTAATTATGAAATTATTGGCTTTTCTTCACTTGTCATGTTTTCTCGTTAAATGTGGCCATTAAATACCTCTCTTTTTTAAAAAAATTTTTTCCTGGGGAATATTTTACCCAAAATGTCATTTTGTATGAGGATAAAGTGATATTGTTTTGAATGTCACTTCCTTGTTCATCAAGTTCAGTCATTTAATTCCCTAATAATGTGTTCCTCCCTACTTTCCTTTAGTATCTGAGACCAACCTGTTGAGTGCTTCTGCTGCTTGAGAGTAATTTTATGATACTTGCTTGCTCCTTCCATAAAGGAAGTAGCCTATAATTGTGATTTATTTCCTTCACGGTAGTGTTCACCTGAACTTGTGTTCTAGCTTTCACATGAGCAAGAGTATATGGAGAAGGTGAAAATTATTAATAATCTTACTAAGACCCTGTTGTGATCAGAGCTGAACTCTATAGGCTTCAAATGAGAGAGATTATGTCAGCTGATGAGAACAAGTTTCTGAACTCTCTGTGGGCAAGATGATTCCCATTTTCTGTATGTAAATGGAAAGATGCATTTCTGTTTTAAGTAGGATGGGAGAACTAGAATGAAGATACATGAGTATTCCTAAAATGTATGCATAGCCTAAATGTGTGTAACTCATTCAAGATGTGACCTTCAAAACACTTATGCAATACTTGAGTTCAGCACTACATGTACAAGGTTTGTTTTACTTCATTTTAATTTGGGGGGAGGACTACATGTAGGAGTAGATTTTGTACAATGTGTTAGTTCTCATGTGGTAACCTCGAAATCCATAATTCTCACCAATGTCTGTTGAGACACTAATTCCTCCATGTGTAAGAGCTGTAGAGTGCTGAGTGCCTTTGGATACTGAAAGGAAAGCTGTTGGGCTCTGAGCTCACTTAAGAATCTCAGGCTAAACCAGGGGCTTTAATCCTAGTGCCTCTTCCATCTTGAAGAATTAATGAACTTCTCCACTATAGCTTTTTAAAATTTTTCTTTTAGTTTCCTCTGTGACTTTTTTTCTGGTATTTTATATGCTGAGTCTAGGGCTGCGAGGTGCTTTCCAGCCACCCATGTAAAACTTCGGGATCTGCCTTACTGTGTTTCCTTTCCTATTTTAGACTTAGCTGCTTATTCATTTACCACCTCGCCACACCCCAACCCCCATTTTCCACTGGTATCTCAGGATGCAGTGCTCCTGGTGCTTTGATACGCTTGGTCTTACACTTTCTATTTGAGCTGAGCTCCCTGTCATGGGATAGTTACAGCCTGCATTCCTGTGCTGGAAATAGATGCTTTCTGCATAACCTGCTTCCTTATACCCTTTAGCATCTAAAGCCTCTGGTAAAGCACTGTCTCCACTACCATAGATGGAATCATCAAGCGCTGAGAAAGGTGACAGGGAGAATGTAAAAGCTTGCTAGGTTTCTAAGAGGTGGAAGTTCAGAACATCTGTTGGTTGTGAGATACCCCCACTGTACTATTATTTTTAAGCTAAAGGAGACAACTTGTCTTTTTCTTATTAGATATAGATGTAGGAAAAAACCCAAATACCTTATGAGGCATAGAATGACTTGATACACAGGCATGTGTAGTCTCTTCATTCTCTTGTGTCCTTATAATAGAAAATTATTCAATATGTGCAGCTTTTGATTTTGCCAAAAGACATCTTCTCAAGAACCAAGCAGCAAAACTGAAAGATTGCTCAGAATGGATTCTGATGATCATCAGCTGACTGTTTAACTGTTGTTTTCTTCCTCATCAGAAAAAATGAACTTAATGGGTTAATTTTTTTAAAAAAAGTTACTCTCCGTTCCAGGATCCTATAATATTAGGCAAGGACTGTCTTGTAAACACAAATTTCTGTAGTTCTGAGTTAAGTTTTGCCTGTGGTTCTGTCAACTGTGGGTTTTGTCTGTAGTTCAGAATGACTGCAACTGACTTTGGGAAAATCACTTTTCTCATATGGGTATCTGCTTCCCATCTTTAAAATAGCACTTCCTTTGTCACTTAGGATTCCAGCTCTTTGCTGCAGAGACAGCTTCAAGTGACAGGGTCCAGTTGTGGGAGGAGGCACTTCTTGAATCATGACAAGCCTAAATTCAACTTCCTGCTCCTGCCAGAGGTTTCATGTGTGAGCTTTGGCACTTGGCATCTCTTTGCTATCCATGAAATGAGATAATAGGCATGTCCTGCAGCACAAGAATACCCAAAGGGTTCATCTTCAAGAACGGACACATTTAGGCTGTGGTTGCACAGCTTTTAAAGCTGACCATAAATTGAGATTGTTGTGATCCAGCCCTGCCCTCCTTTCCCTCTGACCATGTGTTCCTCTGTGTGCTAGTACCCTGTGGAGCTGCCCTGGCCAGGCTGATGGTGCTTTTTTCATGGGGATAGTTTGTGGTCAGCTCAGCTTCTTGAAATGTCTCACTGAATAGATAAAAATGCCAGCACATGGGAAGGGTGGGGTGCTGCAGGGAAAGCAAGGAGACCAGAGGAACTCAGGAGTTTGGATTTACAATGGCTATTACTTGCCAAAACCCTGCAACCTAGAAAGATAATGATGTTGAATAAACAGCTATATACAGACCAGTATAAAGACACCTTGTTCTCCACAGATTAGGTGTGTGGGCCCTTCTTGCTTAAAAGCTGGTACAGAATAGTATCTTAAAGTAAAATTCTTGGAGTCTTCTGCAGCCCACCCTAAGTATGTTGAGAAATTTTCATCCTCCACTCACAATCTTATGTTCCACTCAATCCCAATATATCTTATTCTTGAATGTACCTCCCTGTGCTTCCCAGAGGCAGACCACTCCAGTGTGGACTTCGCTCATAGTCATGGCCTTCTTTGGGAGCAGCCACCTGCTCTGCCATGGGGTTTTCCATGGGCTGCAAACAGGATTCTGCTCCACCATTGGTATCTAAGGGCTGCAGGTGGTCAGCCTACCATCTCACCACTGTCTGAAGGGGAATTGCTGCTCCAGCATGCCTCCTCCTTCCTCGCTGACCTTGGTTTCTCTCTCATATCCCCTTTCTCTCTCATATCCCCCTCCTCTCTCATATCCCGCTCCTCTCTCATATCCCGCTCCTCTCTCAAACAAAAGAACTCCTCCCCTCCCCCAGTAAAGAAAAAACTCACCCAGCAGGCTTTTATCCTCTTACATGTGTTATCACAGAGGCACTGATTGGCTTGGCCTTGGCCAGAGGCAGGTCCAACTTGGAGCTGGGGGAGCTTCTTGAAGCTTTTTACAGGAACCCACACCAGTAGCCCCCTTCCCTGCTATCAAAACCCCGCCAGACACAAGAACAGCCTCCCCCCCAAACAAAACAAAAACCCCAAAAAACCAAAAGGTGGGGAGGAATTGAAAGTAACGTACTTCATTTAACTTGGTTGCCAACATGCAGAGCATGAGACTTTGTAGCAAGTCATTCTAAAGGCATGGGGAAGTGTGTTGATAATGCTGTGTTTCACTGAAGAGTAAATAGTTCTGAAAGCCATCTCATAAGCAACAAATCACTGTGGAAACTAGCTCTGGGGTACTTTTATTTCTTTAGTGTCTGTGCTGGCTGCAGACATCAAGATACTTTAATTCAAATCTACTGTCATTCATATATACTGTAATATATGTATTATTATGTATACACACACCATAACTTCAGTGTAGGGGGGAACATTATTTTCTAAGAGCAAGTTCTACGTTTTAAAGTTGGTGTTTAACAAAGGACTTGGATTTTTTTTATAAACTTGCAAGAGGTTCATGAAAACCTACACCCCCTGCCCTGGCTTCTTTTGGTTGATTCTATGGAAGGAGTAAGTGCAATGGTTAAGAACAATGCACTCATGGTATCATTCACATCAAATCTCAGAGTATTCTGTTAGGTTATGTGATAAAAGGCTCATAAACAAAGGACCAAAAGGTAAGGGAACATCACTAACCTAAACTGGTGCAAAAGGAACAACCTAATCTGTCTCCTTGCCAGGCTGTCATAGGAGAGGGATCAGCCTAGACTCTGAATGTGAAACCTGTGAAGATGAGTCAACGTGACAGGCTGGTTGTACACTTGCAATCATCAAGGGCATGGAATTCAACAAGATCAAATGCCAGATTCTGCACCTGGGATGGAGTAATGCTGAGTACAAGTATAAACGGGGAGAGGAGTGGCTGGAGAGGAGCCCTGCAGAAAGGGATTTGAGGGTACTGGTCAGCAGCACGCTCAGCAGGAGTCAGCCGCATGCCCTGGCAGCCAAGAGGGCAAACCACAGCTTGGGGTGCATCAGACACAGCATGACCAGCTCATCAAAAGAGGTGATCATCTCACTGTGTTCAGCACTGGTGTGGCCTCACCTTGTGAGTATTGTGTGCAGTTCTAGACCCCACAGTTTAAGAACGCTGTGAAGTGTAGAGGGAGGCGGTGATCTCTTCTCCCTGGGATCCAGTCATAGGTCATGCAGAAATGGTTCAAAGCTGCATCCGGGGAGGTTCAGACTTGATGTTAGGAAGCATTTCTTTACTGAGAGTGTGGCTGGACACTGGAACAGGTTGGCTAGAGAGGTGGTCAGTGCCTCGTAAACAGTGACAGGCTTGGAGTATTTGGACAATGCCCTTAACAACATACTTTTAACTTGTGGTCAGCCCTGAAGTGATCAGGCAGTTGGACTAGATGATTGCTGTAAGTTCCTTCCAACTGGAAGTATTCGGTTCTATTCTTATTCTATTCTATTCTATTCTATTCTATTCTATTCTATTCTATTCTATTCTATTCTATTCTGTTCTATCCTATCCTATCCTATCCTATCCTATCCTATCCTATCCTATCCTATCTTAATTCTGCTCTACTTCTCTGGCCATGCCCTGTGCCTAATTGTTGCAGTTCATCTTATCTTCTTAGTGAATTCTATTTCTGACTGTTTCCATGGGTGAGGGGCTCACTTTTCTCTGTGGATGTAGGAAGCCTAAGTGCCAGCAAGCAGAGAAAGGGACAGGGATCGTAGGGTCTGATTCATCCATGGTGTCAGCATCTAGAGAGACTGCAGTGTGTGCATGTGTGCAGTGTATGTGGGTGTGTGTCAGTTTGTGTAACTGCTAGTAAACATGAAGTCAAAGTAGCTGGGGAGTGAGAGAAAAGATTTGGGGTATTGTGGAGGACTGGATATTGGAGAGACCAGAGGGTTTAGAGTCAGCTGCTAGAGGAACTGGGACATCCAAGACACCTACTGTAGTGACCAGGGGGATTCAGCTACTGAGGAAGCCATAGGTCTGATCCAGTTACTGGAGAGACACTTGTGTATGTGTGTGTGTATGCATAAGGTAACTGGGAGACCAGGAGACTCAGCAGTCAGCTACTGGGCAGGCTGAGTAAGGCTGGCTAATGGAGGGATCCATAGTATGTGCATATATATGTGTGTGTGTTTATGATAAATGAATCTGAGTACGAACCGCTGGAGAGGTGTTGCAGGCCTCAGGGGTGATATATCCAAACGTCAGCAACAGTGAAGACCAGAGACTGGATACTAGATAGAGTAAGCATCTAAGGCCAGCTATTGTAATGTGTGCAAATAGTACAGCTTTTACTCTAATGAGCTTTCTTCCTGATCAGCCAGTGAGGGGCACAGGAGGAGGCCATTCCTACTGTCTGTATCTGTGTAACTGACCATTTATATATATATTGTATGTATGTGTGCATGTGCATTGTGAATATAAGCTTGGCCTTGCTACTGGCTGGATGCGGGTACATGAACCTGCAACAGCCTTGCCTCTATGGAGCTATCTGATTTGGCAGCTCTTAGCATGTTTTAATTACCCTTTCCAACTGGACAGCTGGAAATCTGACATGTAAATATTGAGAATTGGAATGGAGGTGAAAAGGTGGTTGGTTTGGTGTGTATTGGGTGTTTTTTCATTAAACATCTGAGAACAAAGTAGTTGGTATCTTTACGCAATTGAGTCATAACGTAGTATTCTTAGAGGTTTGCATATGTTAGCAACTGGGACTAGGCTTGCACTCTAGTGTCTTAGACCCTGTACCTCCTTCTGGCACTTCCAATTGGCCTTTCTTCATCTCTGACATCTTGCTGTTGAATAACAACATTGGTCTGTCCCCACTAAACTTTTCCAGGACACAAGGCGCCTGAACACTAGGGCTTCCTGAATAAAATGGCTTGACTAATCTAATTATGATGGCAGGCTGCACAGAAGTTCACAGCTGGGTCTGTGGACAGTGCAGAATACTATTAACGAATACTGAACAGTGATAAAAGTATGTTTATTTAAAAATAACTTCTAGTATATTTTGTGTTGTCCACTCACACGTGTGACTCATCTAGTGATCCTGGACTGTGAAGCTGGCATGTGAAACAATGGATGAAGCACCATGTGACGTTTGGCTCAGAAGTGTTCTTTGCACAGGGTTTTACAAAATAACAACTGTATGTCACCAAATTTAGAAGTGTACTGCTTGTATTCTGTAACCGTGCTGGAAATGTTTTGAAGCATTTGCAGGTGTCACTTAGTGCCTGAGCCCTTTTCCAAGAACATTGAAAATACTAGGAATTAAGAAAATCAAAATGACATTAGATTATACATTTTTTGTTGATACAGTTACAGGGCTACATAGCACTTTGTTTACTTCCTGGTCTCAAAGAGGTTCCCTCTCAGTTGTCAGACTCTGTATTTCTGTTTTTTCTGGAGCTAGAACCCAGCATTCTTCCTACCTCCCCAAACAACTGCCCTGAACAGCTGGCCTCTTGTGAGAGTGGGAACTTGCTTCAACTTGTTATTTGTGTAGCATGTAGGCCTTTGTCTCCTAATAGCCCTGTGGTGGGTTAACCTTGGCTGAGCTCCAGGTGCCCCCTAAGCTGCTCTATCACCTCCTTTTTTTCCCCTCTCCCTCCTCAGCAGAGCAAAAAAAGGGGAGGAAAATAAGATGAAAAACAAAAGCAGTTTAATAATAATAGAAGCAAAGCTAAGCAAATCCGTGTGCAGAAGCAAAGGAAAACAAAGTTATTCCCTACTTCCCATCAGTAGGCGATATTTTCCCACTCCCTGGGAAGCAGGGCTCCAAGACGCGTAGCGGTTGCTCTGGAGGACAACAGGACACGTTCCCCCCCCCTCTTTCTCCCTAGCTTTATAGCTGAGCTGACATCATATGGTCTGGAATATCCCTTTGGTCAGTTCAGGTCAGCTGTCCTGATTGTGTCCCCTCCCAAGATCTTGCCCACCCTGTCCCACTGGGGGGCTGAATGTTGGGAAGAGCCTTGGTGCTGTGCTTAGCAGTAGTCACAACACGGGTGTGTTATCAACACCTTTCTAGCACAAAACCACTGCTGCTATGTGGAAAACTATCTCAGCCAGACCCACTACAGGCGATTACACACCCAAAATCTTCTCCGGCGGCGTGGCAGCATGTACGTGCCAGGCGGCACGCATGGGCTCAGCAGGAGCGATCCCGCTGAGCGCTTGGCAGCGCGCACGTGTGAAAGAGCGACCGCAGCAACAGGGACAGGCGCGGCCATGGTGACTCTCTGGGGCAGCCGTCACAGCGATGTGTCTCTCAATGTGGCGGGGAGGGAAAGACAGTCTTCTGTTTCTTCCTCGGAGTTTTATATATTGCTGCGTCCCTCGCGACTTCTGACTTCCGGCTTCCAGCGGTAGCCCCCCTCCCCCCGCAAGCGCTTATGAGAATCATAGTTCTCTAGCTTGACTTAAAAAGACATTTCACCAATATCTGTGGGTTAGTTTCCCACACCACTTCATTCAGCAGTGGGCCCACATTTCCTCTAGTCTTCCTTTTGCCTCCAATGTACTTGAAAAAGCTTTTCTTATTGTCCTTGACCTCCCTTGCCGGGTTTAATTGTAGAGGAGGCCTTAGCTTTCCTCGTTGCATCCCTACATCCTCTGACAACATTCTTGTATTCCTCTCAAGTGGTCAGCCCCTTCTTCCATGTTCTGTAAACATCCTTCTTCAACTTGAGTTTATTCAGTAGCTCCCTGCTCAACCATGCAGGTCTCCTGGCTCTCTTACATGATTGGTTACTCTTTGGGATGCTCCGATCTTGAGCTTGGAGGAAACGGTGCTTGAATATTAACCAGCTCTCTTGGGCCCCCTTACCATCTAGTGCCTTTTCCCATGGGATTTCTCTAAGCCGTTCCTTGAAGAGGTCAAAGTTAGCCCTTCTGAAGTCCAGGGTTGTGATCCTGCTTGTTGCTCTGTACCTACTGCATATGATCCTGAACTCCACCATCTCATGGTCACTACAGCCAAGGCTGCCCCCTACCTTCACCTCCTCAACCAGTCCCTCCTTGTTTATCAGTACAAGGTCCAGCAGTACTCTTCTCCTTGTTGGTTCCTCCACCACCTGTGTCAAGGAGTTATTTTCAATGCACAGCAAGAACCTCCTGGACTGTGCGTGCCTGGCTGTGTAGTCTTTCCTGCAAATATCCTTTTTGAAGCTACAGTTTAATTTGTGCTTGTACAGGGATAACCTGTACAGGGATAACTTGGGCAATAGGCAATAAAGGATTTAGAACAGTGATACCTTATTTTTTAGGCACATAACTGCAGAAGTATACTCCAGATAATCCTGTGATCTATAGGTTCTCTTTAGGATGTGTTGAAAAGTTAATTGTTTCAAAATGGGTTACAAAAAATGAGCACAATGATCAGGAGCTTCCTAACATGTCAGCAATGTTCAGTTTGCTGTGGCTTTTAACCATCAGAAAAAACTGGGAAGAGCGGAGTGTTTTAAATTCAGGCATTCTAATTAGAGATGTAAGAAATTATGTCTTTCCATTTAGGGTCTCTAGCCTTGGACCTTTTCCAGAAGGCAAACACTTTTGGTCAGAGCTCCTTCTCTAAAATTTCAGCATATCAGGCTTAAGTCACTTCCTATGTATCATAGCTCAGTGGTTAAAAAACTCACTTGAAGTAGGAGATTTGGGCATTTTGCTTCCTCTGCC